>CANNZV010004216.1:0-45336 GCA_947561585.1 Caprella mutica
ATAAATGGCATCGACCTTGGCCTTTGACCCGATCGCTCTCAAGATCTAACAAATTGGTTCCTGTTGACTTATTGTCCCACCAAGTTTCATGCAATATGGTTCAATACTTTTTGAGTTATGAATGACCGTGACCTTTTACCGGGTCGCTCCCAAAATTCTATTACAAAATCACTGGTCATTGACCAATCGTTTCACCAAATATCAGGCAATTTGGTTGAACACTTTTTCAGTTATGCGAAGGAAACAAGATGAAAAATTAATAAATAAATGCCAGGTAAAATAAAACCTTACGCAAATTTGCGAAGGTAAAAATATTTATTTAATTTATTGAAATCTAATTCCCAAGTATACTCTTTACAATCTCAGATTATTATTAAATGATAATTTTAATGGAAATCGTATAAAATTTATATTTATATTATGCACTTGTATACAAAATAATAATTTTTGTTATAACTACATGTCGCTTAAAGGAAAATAGAATATGATAAGAAGGGTAATATTTTTCAACTTCACTTACATGCATATAATATATATATCAGTGCAGATGCAAACTAATATACATAACATAGTTAAAAATCTTTAATTCAACTGAACACAATATAAAAAAAATATTTCATCTCCTGATTTTTATTTTTGTGTTTGGTCAAAAATGAATCCTAGATATAACAAAACATATCACTTGTTACTGCGTCTTCTTAGACTGCACGGAATTTCTGCTTGAGTTTACCTGCTAAGTCTAACTATTCAGATAAATAGTTGTACCCCAATTGAAATTTTATAATAAAAGAAAAATTGTAGGAAAACGGTAACTAAATCTAATAACTGATAGTCTGTAAAAAATCATGTAATTTCTAGTGGTCGTTGTAGGAGATGTGTGTATCTTATAACGGACAATTTTTGCCGTTTGTATAGGGTGTCCGTTTTGAGATCGTCCGTTGTATGAGCTTTACCTGAACCTCTTTACCGTTTTGATACATAACTATGTACACCTTATTATTTTTAAATATATAAGCCTAGTATAATAAAGAAAAATCCATTCAATTTTTGGTATTCCTTTGTGAATTATAACGATACATTTCGTAAATAAATGTTGCAAAAAGCATGTCCGTACCAAACCAGACCAAGTGCAATACTCGTTAGATCGACTCTTTTCTTAATATTTTATAATAACTGATCATATAAGGGTGCTTAGTAATGCATAAATTATAACATTTGAAATAAATATTTTAGCGATTTTTTAAAATTTATTTTGATATGAATGTTAGTTTGAGAAAATCAGGATTCTAAACTTATCTTTGTTTTGTTGAACTTTTAAAAATAAATGCATTTTTATGATCATGATCAACTGCTATATACAAACATAAAATCAATATAGGATGATATTCGATAAATAATAAAATTCATAGAAAATTATCGCTTTACATCATATGCGATATAATAAAATAAATTCTTGTTTAAGATTCACTCATTCTGAAATTTCAGTAGTCAACTTGTAATACATTTTAATTACTAATTGTTTCTATAGTGAAATGCAATGATATACGATGGGAAGATTGAAACGTGCCAAATATTATCTCATAAAAGTCATAGTTTGCAAATTATTCAGAAGCTAAGCTATTATACCAAAGAAATTCGAAAACCTTTCCTATGCAGGACATAAATTATTCATGGAGATACTGAAGCGAATCTCGTATTGAAGTAAAAACAAACTCGCATAATTCTGTAATATCAACGATCGTGCCTGTTTTGTCGGATGCAGGAAAGAATAAACTGAACAAGATACATAATATTGCAAAAACAAACTAATTCGTAAGCAATGTAAACCATTGAACCTATATTTTCACGAAAACAAGCTTTAGAAAATGTTTTGAACGATCCTGTCCCTGTTGGTAAACAAATCGTCAATCCAAACAAATTACCCATTTTTTTAAAGTAGGCGCGCGCGTAAAGTCACATGGAAACTGAGTAACAATATTTTAAAGATTCGTCCGCCGTCTTGGTGAAAAATATTTGCACCACGAATGACTGAGAAAAGTGTTAAATCAGGGATGTGAGTGCTGAATTAGAATTGGATATCCTTATGGAGTGCAATATTTATTCATCCGTTATTTAATATCAAGACGGATCAGTTTCATTATAATTTTTAATCTCTTCAGATGAGCAGAATCTTCTTGCTATGTCGATTCCACTTATAATAAATATCCAGATTAATATATAAAAAAAGTTTTCAAAACATCATAATATATTAGTTTTACGTTTTTTCGTAGCATGTAATGGCGAATGTTTGAGGGAAAATATGATAATTTTCTCATTTCACTCAATCTAGATACATTTTATCAATAGATAAAAAATATCTCACGATTAACTTTATGTAACCTTATAGTGTACCATACCATTCACAACATTAGCCCAAGCTTGTTTCATTGACAACAAACGTTACCACTACAATTATTTACCAATATTGGTTTTCTTATGATTGTCATGTCGTACATTTAGCCTCTGAATCAGTCACTTGATTACTTCTTAAAAGCTATCATTAAAATATCTCATGCGGGAAATGGATAGAGTTATCGTATTAAAATAGTACAGTAGAACTATCTATAATGACCTAAAACTAGTTCACTATATAATTATAGAGCTTACTTCAATATAGGATTAACGAGATGGATAAAAAACTGGCCATTTTATGACAGAGTACGAAATATTGTGATTATTAAAAATTCATAATACAGGGTACTCCAGTTCCCAGCCTACAGGCCTCTAAAAATTGGGATGGTACACTATACAAGACTTCATTATAGAGGAGTTGTATTATTCGAACTCCTCATTAATGAACTAAAACTAGTTCACTATATAGGTGCAAAGAAAACTGATCGCCATTTTAATATAATGAGAATAAAATATGTTAGAATATATAATGTAGGGTTTCCATAGAACTGGAAATCAGAAATAACAAAAGGGAAGAAAGCTTTTTTACCTGGTTTATCTTTAAATAGGCTCCACTGCAAGTAGGGAAACGTTCTCTATGCTAATATATTACAATTGGATCGGAGATTGAATTTGACCGAATGATAATGTAATGTAATTCAGTTCATTCATAATATCACAATATATTTTCGTGCGAAATTTTATTTGCATAAATAATCATTGATTGAGAACGTATTCAAATACTTTGTACGTTACGTCTAAAACATTTCTCTTATATTCAATTTATTTGTATATGTGGAAATAAAATGACTACCAAGATTTGTAATTCTTCCAAATTCGAAAAATGGATTTATTTAGTGCTCTTAAGTGTAACAGGTAGTTTCCATAAACTAATGTTTAACGTGTAGATGAGACTCCTTTTAAACATTATTTATGATTTCATACATGTGCTATGATGTAAGCATAATAAAGTTAACGGAATTTCACACAATTCTTTCCTTTTACCATATGTAAAACTATAACCAAATACTACCCCAAAAAAATTAATGTCGAAATACAATCATTTTATAAAATATATTATATCATATATCCAGTAAAATGATTTCAATAGTCCTGTCCCTATAGATTTTCTTTGATTAGAAAAGCTTTATAAATATTCAATGAGACGTAACTACATATTAAACAAGCATGTATTTTTCACGTATTTAATGTCTATTTAGTGGCTGATACATTTGTTTTATTACTGTTATAATTATTATGAATTAATTTGTTTTGCGAGAATTGAGTGTGGTGAATTACTGAGTAAATGTAGTTATAGAGGTAGCATGTCTTCCTAGCCATAGTGCTGACAGAAATTGACACCGTGGGCGTGTCTTCCGAACTGTTTCCCATAAGCAAACCTTGACATTGCTCAATTGAGGTTCTGCACAGCAACCTAGTACTCTGAGCTCAGTGCTCACTGAGTGTATATAAAGATGGAAGTAGCATAGCAGGGGCAAAACTCAAAAGTGATGGCAAAAAGGGCGCCATGACCGTAACATGTAGTGACAATCGAGACGTTTAGTGTACGTGACATCATCACTGCGGTATCCGGCGTATTGACCGAAAACGAATTTGCCGAAACCAAATTCTCCGAACACTAATTCGCCGAACCGGATTCTCCGCATATGATGAATTTGCCAAAACCCAAATTTGTTGAGAACGAATTTGAAATGAGTAGGAATGACCCATACACGTATTATCTAGAAACTTAGTGTGACGTCACGACTTGATCATTCTATTAGATTGAATGCAAAATATAAATTTACTTATAACTCTTGTTGACATCTGATCAGCATGGAGAAAATATATGTATTAATTACCATACAACTGAAGTAAATAGTAAATAAAAGGATTTTATGTACAAACACAATCAATATATGTATATACAGGGTTTAACTTACCTATTTTGTTACATTTGTTGCATAGTGGGATAATAATGTTTTTCACCATAAAAATATCTTTCATGAACACAAATTGCATGGTGGAATTAAATATATCCCACATTATAATGAAGCATATTATTTTCATTTACATTCGTTACTAGTGAGTTTAATTATAATACATAAAAACATAGTGCATTATTTCCAATAATGCTATAATAATAAAAATTACATTTGCAACTTGGTACTCTTTTATTCTCAAATCTTATGACTCAAAGAATTGACGTCTATTTCGGAACCAAAAACAATATCACTGACATCAAAAGTAAATTAAATACAAGGGACTCGATGAGTCAGTCAGAAAGGAAAGTGGCTCTGTGAACAAATTCTCCTACCATGATTCGTTGGTTAAGCTCAGATATGCGGAAAAACAGTTACTTAATTAAAAAGAATGTGGATTGGGAAAGACAGCACCGGTGACTGAATTGACAATGGAAGAGGAAAATGAAGAGGTGATGTTAAGTAATTGAAGCCTAAATGCCTGTATGATCGGGGGTCCCTTAATTAAAGGGGGGTGTTTATTGCTGACTGGGCAGTTTTCTTTATTTTAGTTTTATTTCACCATGGAAGCGTGGTTATCAGTTACTGCCGAGCGGCTATTTAATTATGTGGGTTACGATTCTTCCTAGAAAGAATAATCAATTTGTTTAATTTACTGTTTACGTTACTTGTCAAAAATAATCATTAATTCCATCTCTCCATTTAATAACATTAAATCAAATATCGTACCAAAATAACAACGTATACAGTAGCGAGCATAAGTAAAGGGACACTGAAACAAATTCGACACTTTTGTTTATTGCAAAGAAACTATTCAACGAAAATACGTGAAACTTAACTACAATGGAAGTTACACATACTGTGAGTGTTTCCTAGAAATATTAGCAAAATGAAAGAAATATTTACCTAAATAATCAATCAACTATTGCCATCAGAGACCAAAAAGAACACCGAACAAAAGTTAAGGAACAGTTGTTATTGCATTAACTATTGGCTAATTAGATATACAAAATTAATATTTTGTGAAGAGTCCTTTATTTTTGATGACCTCATTGCATCGATTATTATAGGAATCAATCAATTTTTAGCAGAATTTTTGAGTTATCTACTGTCACTCTTCTTTCAGGAATCTCCACAGTTAATCCTGATTTTTGGGATTGCGTTCTTGAGCACCATCACCAATTACCTTCCAAATGATTACAATGGGGTTCATTCAGGGCTATGAGCAGGCCAGCTTATAAGAGAAACTTATTTACTTTCTATGCATGCTTTCCCAGTTTTAGCCGTGTGACAAGGAGAATTGTCTTGCATCAAAATCTGTGGTTGAGAATCAAATGATTGCAAATATGGAATGCAATGGTGGATGAGAAGTTACTTATACACTGCTGCGCTTCAGAAATGGTGCCCCAGACCATCTCCATGTTTCACTATTTTCTTAACGCACTTCAAGGACAGTTTTTCACCTACATTACGTCAAATGTACATTTTGCTCTCACTTCCAATCACATTAAACTTAGATTTGTCGCTGAGATGAACCATGGACCACTGCTCCTTCGATCAAATGAAATGATACTTGACAAACTGAAGCCTTGCAGTTTGGTTCATTTTCGATATCAGAGGCTTCGATGCAGCATCCAGGCTTTTAATCCTACCTTGTTCAAATTTCTAAAAACTGTGAATCTGGAAACATTGAGACCATGCGTTGCACTCATTTGGCGAGAAATACCTGCAGCAGTCTTGAACGGTCCTTTATGCACAGTCTCACCATGGCACGATCTTCTCTGGGGCTAGTTTTTGGTGGTCTTTCTGATCCTCGTTTTGTATCAATTGAAGCAGACTCTTTAAAATTATTAACATTGTGATGCACAACACTCTTAGATCTTTCGATGATGCTTGCAATTTCAGAAAGTGACTTGTGATTGTAAAAAAGGCGTTTTTTCACAGAGAGACATTTGTTTCCGAGTAGCAGGTGTAATCGCGGCGATAGTTTTGTTCCAATAATTTGAAGACCTTTAGTAACAATTTAATTCATTGAAACAGTCTTTCAAACTAAGATTTTTCAGTGTATATCCGTTTATTAACAACTGTTCCTTAACTTTTGCTCGGTGCCTTTTTCGTCATCTGATGGCAATAGTTAAATATTTTGTTAAATATTTGTTTGATTTTGCTAATATTTCTACCAAATACCCACAGTATATGTATCTTTACTGTTGTCAAGTTTCAACGTTTTTTTGTTGTCTAGTTCTTTTGCAATAAACAAAAATGTTAAACTTTTTTCACTGTCCCTTAACTTATGCTGCTACTGTAGTTCAAATTAAGTGTACTCTTATTAAATAATAGATCAGACAAAAGGTTCGAGAAAATAATGAATCCTACATTGACATTGATATGATATCACTCAATGAACCAAAGATCTACATATGGAGGAGTTTAACTTACATAATGGGTCAAGCTTTGGAGGTTGAGGGTTTCATCTTTCACTAATAAACACTGACACAATCACTAATGGAGTACGAATACGTATGAAGATTACTGGGTTTTGGATGAGGTGGATGCGGCTGGAAACTCTTCGATACCACTGTACTAGTGTGTTGGTAGCGGCTGCAGTCCACCACTGGAACTTTGCCAATTGACGTGGATGAAAACTCGTGTGAATCACGGTACTATGATGAGTCAGAGTGTTCAGCCGTACCTTAGCCGTGAGATGTTGCTCCGCGTCGCGTCTCACGGGGGTGACTCTGGCTTCAGACTCCTACTGCTTGAGAACATGAGGAGAAAAGAGAGGTGGGCGATTAATAAAAAAATATACTATTAGCCAAATGAAATGAAATCTACTTTTCGCAATAGCTTAGTTCATATTTTCTTCATATTCACTTATTTTCTTGGTATATTAACTTCCATGGAATAATGAAAGTAAGAGGAGATTTAATTACTAAAAATGGAGATTTTTTTCGTTGTTATACCACTACTACTTGAACTAAACCTCAGAAAACCAGTGTCCTCCGATAGCTAAGAGAGAGTTTAATTATTCAAGAAAATATACATTCCCTATACCATTATGAATGAAATATTATAATTTGGACAGGATTGTTAAACGTATAATATAACTACCTCTCGAAAGCATTTATTTAATTAGCTTAGTTCATAAACAACGCCTGTCGCACTGGTTTGCAAATAAACAAAATTATTGTAATTATTTAATTATAATTAAATAAGTCATTACAACACCGAAAATAAATGTTACTACAAATGTGGTTGGTATTACGCAATGTGCCCTAATATGTTAAAATCGTGCGACAAATAAACTCTTAAAAAAATTATCGAACGAAATAATTTGTCTTGAACTTGACTAACTTCATTTCATATCAAGAAACATCAGATTTGGTGATAGGTGATTTTGAAATCTAGCCACTTTGCTGTAATAATCCTTTCTTCAAACTCCTTTATAAAATTTCAAACTCATGACTGTATACTTGTATAGGTGGAACTACAGTTTTATCAAATCTTAAAGAAGTGAAATAAATCAGTTAAAAATGCGTATCTATTAATATTATTATAAAACAAATTATAGAGGAAAAGTCTATTGTGTTACTTGCTACGTTTTCATTCTTATAAGTTGGTGAGGGATACTGGATATAGAATTATTTGTGAAAATGAAAATTATTTCGAAAGGTGGATAGGATATGATGCTTAATATATAGTGATACTTTAGGACTTTATCAGTAGAAATTTCATTTATTGTTATTTCTATAATGTTTATATATTATTCTAGTTAACGTAACCTTCAATTTTGTTTGATTGCTATATACTTTATTTTATTTATTTTAGTAGGGGTTTAACGTCTGCTTCAGTCATATCGTGACTATTTTGCTGACGTCAAAAGGAAATTAAATGCAAGGGACTGGAAGAAGTTGTAGTAATAATTCCATTTAATTTAATTATACTCATCACAAATCCAAACATTTCGACTCATTTAATTTAGCATTGCTATTTCATTTTTCTCCCGCCATAAATAACCCCGCGCAAAAAATGGATATTCCCAAAACATTCTCGGAATATTCCCAAGGAATGATCATTTTTTGATATTCAGGGAATGCAATGTTTTGACACTTTTATGGAATAATCCTATAAATCACAAGGGAAAATCTAGGGAATCACGGAGATGAAGTTCAATAGAATAATGAAGGAATACCAATGGAATAAGTCATCCATAGATGGAGGGGATAATGAAGGAGTACCAATGGAATAAGACATCCAAAGTAAGAGGGAATATTGAAGGACAACCTATGGAAAGAGACAACTAAAGGAAGAGGGAATATTGAAAGAATACCTATAGAATAAGACATCCAAGGGAAGAGGGAATATTTAAGGATTACCTATGGAATAGGTCATCCAAAGGAAGAGGCTACGATGAAGGAATATCAATGGAATAAGTAATTCATAGGAAGGAGGGAATAAATGAAATTAAATAACTGAGACTTAAGTGGCCGTGTAACACTAATCACTTGAGTGCATAGCTCAATTGTCACATAGCTACACACCAAGAAGTTTAACTTGAACAAATAAATTTGTATAAGAAATCTACGAATATTAAAACTTTAATTACAGGACACATTACTTGAATCTAGGCATTTCCACAATTGCCCCTTTGTACTAGTATGGAATGAAAGAAACTAAACATACGTCAATAATTTTAATAAAATATCAAATAGCACATGATTTAGAAAGGGCTTAAATTAATTAAACATAAATTAATTCCTGGGCAACTTTTTTACTTGTTATAAAGGCTCAATCTATTTAGCTGTCAGTAATTTTCACTAGATATTTCTTACTTATTCTATAGCGCTATGGTTGTACTTTTCATTTGCAAAGTTTTCAATTTTTAGTTAAGAAAGGCTCACAGGTTTCATTTACTATCACCTCCTCATGTTCCTCTTCCATCTGTTAATGTAGTCATCACTTAGCAGTGCTTTCATCTCTTTTTGCAAAATTATTGACCACTACAATCGATTGGTGGTAGCGTAGCTTACTATGTGCAACTTTCCTGTGTGGCAACTGGGGTACGGTCAAGAGCCCCCAACCCCTCCCCCGGTCATGAGCCCCCCTAGGTAATAAGCCACGAGCCCACCTTTCCTTTTTTTCAATCCTTATTTACCTAGTTAAATGAATGAAGAACTAATTAGATAGAAATAACTGAGAGTTGCTAATGTAGTTTGTTGTACTGCACACTTCATGTTTGTTTGATGACCTGGCAGGGGGGTTATACATATATACACATATTTTATGTTTAATCAATAATGAACTACAAAAGTGTCAATAAGGATTAAATAATATAGGTAAATAAGGATTAAAAAACAGGGGGCTCGTGACCGAGAGGGGGGGGGGGGGGTTGGGGAGGGGGCTCATGACCTACACCCGTGGGGCAACTTTATAGTACAAAGTCTTTTGTATTTGGTTCTTTACTTCAACTTGGAGCAAGTTTATTCAATCGAGCAATTAATTTTGTTATTAATCTTAAATTCCTTCATATTCTCTACTATGAACTTTGAAGTGAATCTAGTGGTGTCAGTGCAGCTATACATAGAGCACGCGCTTCTGCCGCTTCATACTATATAGTGCGCACAATTAAATGAAGAGGACATGTCTCTAGATTTGTAACATCTAAGTCAATCATATTGTCAGAAACTGTGACAGTGGAACTTACAAAGAAATAAAATAATTAGTCATCATTTATCAATAACCTGTATTCAATTAGTTAATCCATAAATTAAATAAATACCTAAGTGAAATTATTCTTTCAAATTTTAAAAGATGAAAAAGTAGATCGTTAAGGGAATAACGATTTAGATAGGAAAAAAGTTTTTGAGAAGCAATATGGGTCAAAATAGTAAAAAAAAATCAGATATTAGTAAAACAAAACATTATTAAGACTGAAAATCATTATTGGCACTTTTAAAATTTTACTATTAAACTCTAGTCAGTTAAAAGACAGGTTACTGAAGAAATAATTTTATGAAATTTTATATTTCACTTACAGAGGCTAGAGGTATTGTTTAACCTAGGTTACAGCTAGATATTAATAAACATTTCATAATATAAATTAACAAAGTGAACCCATTTACAATTAAAGTATAAACTAATTATACATATGAATAGTACGGTAAGTATACCCAGGGTAAGTACGGTCACGCAGGTAAATTGCGGCATTTTAATTTTTAATTGCGGCCCTCTCAAGAGAGTCTAAAAACATTCTGAACCGAAATTCCATTAAAATGTCTTATAGTTGTCAAAAGAAGCGCAGTGCATGCTATAATTTCCCAGCTAACCATATCCTCTCTGTCCCGCGTGGGACAGAGGGGGACATCCCTCGCTAGCGAGGGACAGAGAGGGACGGGGGATTTCAGACGTCTCCAGACATCCGCACTCTGTCCCACGTCTTGCAGAGGGGGATATTCCCACTCTGTCCCACGTCTTGAATACACACTCTGTCCCACGTCTTATTTCCCTCTTCCCTCTATAGCGAGGGACATCCGCACTCTGTCCCACGTCTTGAATCCCTCTATAGCGAGGGACATCCACACTCTGTCCCACGTCTTGAAAACGGAGTGGGGTAAGACGTGGGACAGGTGGATGTCCCCCTCTGTCAGAGGGGGACAAGACGTGGGATCAGACGTCTTGCAGAGGGGGACCCCTGTGCAAATGAAGAGGGTTAGACGTCTGATGTCCCCCGCCCCACGTCTTAAATCCCTCTATAGCGAGGGGTATCAGACGTCTTAAGACGTGGGACAAACAGCTTTTGGTTAGCTGGGTTGTTAATCTAATTTTTAACGTGTGTTTTGGAGCTATGATGTGTCAGTTGTTAGAGGCCGCAGTTAGTTAGTGTACCGCAATTTACCTGCTTGACCCTACTCTAATTCCGTTATCACCACATATCAATACTCAACTTTAAACTAAAATTTTAAATAGTTGAATAATAACTGCTGTTGATGAAATATAAATAATGGTGTATATTCGTTAAACATTTACAATTACAATACTAACCTCTTTTTTCTTGAATTGACACTAATTTAACTACTATCTCTTATAGCCCGTCTATTACGTCTGAACTGCACTACTGCAAGGCGAAAAATTGAATAAAAATTATTTTGGCTACCTGATTTGCAACTTTTAGTAGTTTCAGATTTCATACAAACGAAATAAGTAATTTTTGTAGGTACTACTAATTTCTAATAGGGAGCCAGCATTTATTTTGCTCATCCGAAACTCTATTCGTTTAGATCGATATTTTTAATTCACTTGGTGGTTTAGTATCTGCTTTAGAACAAAAGGTCATATCGCTGACGTTTTGAAATACAAGAGACTGGAAGAAGCAGCCAGAAAGGAAAGTGACTTTTAAAAGAAGTCATATCAGAAGTTAGTGACAATGCTCATGGATGCAGAAAAGCTCTGTGAAGGAGTTTTGTATGAACGGAAGATGAAAATGGAAGCACATACCTAACACGGAAATCTAACACCTCATAGACATAGTTGATGAGCTTAACTATTGCGCTATCCTCTAAAACTAAAAGTAGCATTAAAAATTATATAGTTGGTAAAAATTAGAAGACAACATATGACAACACATACAGTTCATCTCACAAACCCACGTTTCTTAGCTTACCAATAAGACATCCAAATTCTAAGGAAATAAAAAAATCATCGTTCGATTCCATTGACATTCCTTTGTTGTTTGAAATGCATACTTTAAATTTCCCATCTTCCAGGAACATTCCTTCATATTACCCAATGGGATATATTCCTTATAAAAAAAATTGAAATAGTTCCAGGGATATTCAAAAGTATTTCATAGGAAGTGAAATTTTTCATTCTTTTCCTGTGACATACCGTCATTGTTTCAAAAAGAATAGTGTAGATCCCAATTGTTACAGGGATATTTATGGGATATTCAGAATGGAATAATATCAAAAAAATATATTCCAAGAATATTCCAATTTATTTCGAATGGAATACTATAGAAATATGATATTCCCTGAATATCCTAGGATGATATCTGACCGAATACTGTAACTCTCCAATATTCTTGGAATATTCCCTCGTATAAGAATTTGAAAACTATCCAATATTATTGTTATAGGAATATCCCTTCATCAAACTGTGAGTGGAGATTAGGAAGGAATATTGTAGATATTAAGGGAATAACCCAGGAATATAACCTTCTTGCCTAGGAACCTTGAAATGACCTTCGGGCATCTGTTTAAATATCTTCTAGAAAGCTCCATATCATTATTCTACTAGTGTATTTCCCATTAAAATTAATGGGTTATCAATAGTAAAATGAATTTTTCATGTAAAATTTTTTTTCATTTAAATAAAATTTTCATGTAAATAAATTTTTCATGAAAATAAATTTTTCATGTAAATAATTTTTTCATGTAAATAAATTTATGTAAATAAATTTTTCATGTAAATAAATTTTCATGTAAATAAATTTTTCATGTAAATAAATTTTTCATGTAAATAAATTTTATCATGTAAATAAATTTTTTATGTGAATAAATTTTTCATGTAAATACATTTTTAATGTAAATAAAAATTTTATGTAAACTTTTTTCAAATGTTAAAGCGTGACATTTTTCTTGCAACCAACAAACCAACGCTGTGTATTAGTAATGTTATTTCCTTTTAAAAAAACTAAAATATTACTTTCTTATAAATGTATGTATTTTGTAGATTATAATATCCCATTAAATAAATGGGATATTAATTGTATAGCCCTCATTGGAATCGACGTGTCTATTGTCACGTTGACACGTCGCATTCCAAGGAGGTTGAACACAAGACGCATCACTGCATCAGCATCAGTCTATCCCGAGAGCTTGTCACGCGAGGTTGCAGAATACATATTCAAGATTTTACGGTTTTTCAATCCCTGTTCACCCGCCTTCTCAAAATATAATATTATAGGTGTTAAATTAAAAAGAAATATAAACCATTAACAACCTATAAAGTATTAAGAAAGGAACATGGCTCCATGAACAAAGTCATCTACCATCGTCAGTGACATGCTCATGGTTGCAGAAAAGCTACTCGGTGATTGCAGTCACTTACCAAGGAATGTGACAAAAAGGGACACAAGAACCGGAGTCTGGACTCACAGATGGAAGAAAAAATGAATAAGTGGCAGTAAACGAAGCCTACGAGCCCACCTAACACAAAATCTAAGACCTCGTAGTTGAAGAGCATAACCCTAGTGCTATCCTCCAAAACTGCGAGTAAGGGTTTCAGACACAGAACATTGAATAGAAGTGTAGATCCCATTATATTACTCTTGAGTGCCGTTTACAGTGACGTCATATCGACTAGAGCCAATTAGAGCACGCAAGACTATAGCCTTCTGTTAGAGTCCATTATTTTGAATGCGTAGTACTAGCAAAAAAGTGTCGGTTTGTTACTGTGTTTCTTGCAAAGAAGATTCGGTTTATTATTACGTAGTAGCTGGGCTATAGCTAATCGTGTGCATAATTTGGTAGGTAGATATGGCTCCCTCTAATAAAAAAAATGTTCATTTTACCAGTAAAGATAATGAGGTGAGGTAGCATGCAATTCAAACTGTTATCGAGTGAGCGTTTATAGTGACGTCAGAGATCAGTGAACGTAATTGGTTGGTTTTATACGACTGTGTACTCGTTCGATCTGAGCTTCTTTTTCTTATCCAGTGTTCTGTGGTTTCAGACCTAAAGTATATGTACAGTGAGTGAAACTAACAGTATAAATACAACAAATGTAACATTGGTGGCTAAGAAAAAAGGCACCACGAAAAATCTGCTGTGGATGGAAAAAAGTATATACTTGTTGTAAACGTACGAAGTGTTAAAACGTAGAACGAAAGCTACGAAGTGAAAAAAATAGAACGAAACCTACAAGTGAAAAACACATAATTTAGTTTCGTCTCATAGGAGAGACTAATTTTTCGTATCACACTTTGATTCGACTCTCGTAACGCCAAGCCTTCCGGGAGCAATCAAAGTGAACCTCCCGAATTGCCAAGAGATTCCGGAGTTTAAACGAGAAAAAATCACTAAACCAAGGTTTCGGGCGAGAAAGAGACACCGGCCGTCACAACCACACAACGATCTCACTGTCGAAAAAATAGTTCGACAAAAATTAAAGTTCAGACGCAGAGAAGACGCCAACCAGAAGCTTCAAAATAACCGAATTTAAGCATTCTATTTTTTAGAAAATATTTTCCCCACATATATTCAATTTTTATATAATAATCTAATATATTATAATAATAATAACAATATATAAATTTCAACTTAAATATCAAGTAAAGAAAAGTAATTTTACTAAAAATTTAAAATAAATAAGTTAGAAATCTCACACCAATTATATAATTCTTATTTGTGCATTACATGTTTATTGTATTATATCTTTATCGATTATTTCATCATTTTAATGTGACAAAATTTTGTTACTGACTGTACAAAGACACATTACCATTATTGTAAATGATTGTACAATTATCAATTCTCTCTTAACTGACAGTACACATTACTAGAGTCAATGACTGCACGGGTGAACTGAACCTGGGAAACGCTGAGTGAGCGCAAAAGGCTGACTATTGAAGTGCTTAGATGCATAAAATAGACTGCAGAACAAACATAGATAATATTAAACATCTAGATATTAACACTGAGATATAAATATTAGATAAATAGTTGGTGATGATTAAAGAAATATAAATTGATCAGATCATCTCTTTAAATACTTTCTCTTATAAATATTGCTTTCGATATAAAGCTTACAGATTTAAATAAATTAATTTAATGCTTAATGATCAATGATAATAATACCTTTGATAGTGACAGTAATCTATTTGATAGTAATTTTGAAAGAAAACCCCCTAGAAAATCATCACAAAAAAGAAAGCAGACTGAATTCTATAAATATGAAGATTATAGGTAAATATGAGAAATGTCTGGAACCTCAAGTGAAGCCAGCACTAGCACAGCTAGTTATAGCACAAAGTACCAATGCAAATGGCACAAATGCAAACACACCGCAGTACATGGTACAGCGCATATCTGATGATGTTCCTCTATTTAAAGGTCAACCAAGAAAAGGAGAGGACTGTGACCCTGGTCCTGCACTCTCTGCATTCTTAGCAGCGTTAAACAATCATTGAGCTTATAATTCAATCACAACTGAACGTGAAAAAATTCAGAGACTAATCCGGTTCATTCATAAAGAACAATCAGATGTTCAAAATTTGCTGAAACCAACTACCCGGACAAATACGTGATAAGACTTTCAATCATCCTGCAATAAACTGAAAGAATGGAAACTAAAAACAGATGATGATAGAAGAAGCATTAACGAAATAGAGACACTTGGCATATCTGTGGTAAAAGGATTTTTATCGAAACCACAAATAGGTATAGATGCTAACACAAACTCTACTCCAAATGTACCCATATCAGACATCTTGATGAACTATACAATGCAATTGCTAGCAAGCTCAGAAGTATCGTCAACGATCAGCACAGACAATCTCAGTAAGTGGCATTCGCCCATCGTTGTGAACTACGGGGTCAGGAGTGCCAAGCGCATCCTCCCTGGTGAAGACACTGACGAAATAACTGATGGTTTGGGCGACGAGGTCGGCCTCCGAAGTTACCAACACTCTTTGGGATGTCCTGATTGGTCCGATGGGACTTCTGGAGGGCTTTATGCTATTAACATAAGCGAAGAACTCCTTAAGTTTGCCCTTACAGAACAATGCAACCATGTGTTGCTCCGCTACTTTAGCATGTTTCACCATTCTTTTGACCAATCTCAGTTGATCTGTGAGAAGTTTCTCAGTTCCCGGTGAAGGGCGAGTCTTGACTGAAACGTAGAGTCGTTTCTTTCTCCGTATCTCTCTGCCAAGCTCGTTGTGGAACTGTTTAGGACGAACCTTCATGGATCCACCTAACCTTTTCCTTGGTATGCGTCGGTCCTGGATCGAGATGTAGTTTGTCTTAAAGCCCCGCCACATCTGATCAGGTGAAGCTAGAAATTGAGACTTGAGGCCGTAATGCCAGCATATCACGAGTGGAACTCTCGTAATCGGCTCTTCTTAGATGATTCAGCATATTTCTATGAGAGATCTTCTCTTGATCCTCTTTGACTCCCACTCTGAAAGAGACGGCATTGTGGTCACTGGTACCCGTAAATTCACCAACAGAGACATGAGAAACCAGATCTTCGTCGGTAGTGAATATGAGGTCCAGTGTATTTTCGCCTCTGGTGAGAGTTCTTACCATCTCGGTGAGGAAGTTGTCGCTCGAAAAATCGATCAACCTACCTCCCTCTCTCTCAGAGACTCTAGTGCTCCAATCCACTCTGCAGTTGAAATCTCCCAACACATTGGCCGTTTCGTCCTGTCGAAGATCAGTGAGAGCAGCATAGAGATCTCAGTCGTGGTTTCTCATCTGTTGGGGTGGTCTGTAGAGCAGGTAACGATGGGGAGTGAGTTGTGACTTCCGCTCAGACCTCTATTCCTAGTAACTCATACGGTGAGTCGATGAATATGAGGGCCGTGTCAATGTGACAGCGAACATAGATCATCATTCCTCCACCTGCTCTATGGCCGCATATCCTGTGGAATATCTTACACCCGGGCTGGTGATATTCTTTCTCAAAATCTCGTTTATCAGTGTCTAACCAGGTCTCTGTGATGCAGATGGCTTTTAGACATTCAACAGCCACCATACACCTAAACTCCTGGAGCTTGTTCCTGATAGACCGAACATTGAGGAGTATCATTAGGAGGTCCCTCACCGGCCTCCGAGTCCTAGCCCGTTTCCCTGGTTTTCTTCATCGGCGTAGTCTTCATAACCTGAGCCGTCGTCGGATCTGAGGTGGGAACAGGGAGATTCAGTTCCTCTCAAAGTCTTTGGCGACAGCACGCCACTCTTCTGGGGTTTTAGGGCACTGAGAAGAAGGAACCGTTTCATATAATGTCTACAGCGAAAACTAACAACTTATATTAGTTATTGTCCTCAGGTTTCACAGAAACTTCTGGACCTTGCAGGTGAGGAAGAGATATCTATCCATTATATGCAGATTCCGACATGGAGTCTTAGGGTAGAAAACGATCTGCAGAAATCGAACATTTTGTCTCCCCCCTAGATTCTACATCAAGGCCCTCTTCCTCAGCGCCGAATGTTTCTAGGAAGAAGAGGAAAACGGACACCGAGGGTGAAAAAATATAGAATGCAGTCTTCGGAAAGCTGAATTCATTAGATAATGAATTCTCTGCATTTGGATGCTGCGTGGAGGCAGATTAAAAAAAAAGATGGTTAGCACAGAAGCATTATTCTCAGGAACATGAAGCATTATTCTTATGATTAATGAAGCATTATTCTTAGGAACAATGGGATTGCTTAAAATTACTGCCACCATTAAAAACTATTAGTAATTTATTCGGTAAATCACTAAATTTAAATCTTAATAACTTTATTTTGTGAATAATGCAACTTATTAAACATTAATATTTATATTCTGAAAACAGGTTGTCATATGGATTTATTTTTATAATTGTATACAATAAGACAGTAGCATCTATGATATAGTTAGATTATTAATGTTTATTTAACAAATCAATGTTTTTTATTCGCAAATTCCTAGTTCGCGTCCGTATTTCATTTAGGGAAAAAATGAAAGAGAGAAAATCTATAGAAACTAAACCACCATCTGCAAACATATTGAAAGATCCTTAATAATATACTTTATTCTTTATATTATTGACTAAATTTAATTCTTAACATTTAATGTACAATATTATACAGTGAAATTGTCAGGTTTATGTATAGATCAAAATATGAGGATCTCTGTATTGTTCACATTTAAACATTAAACATCTTTATTGAACTAAAATTTTACAACATATACAAGAGAATATTATAATAACTAAACAAAAAAAAATTAACAGTTAGTAATTCAAAGAGAATTTTACTGTCACCAGAGAGCGATTCACCTTTACTCTTTTTCCTTGTTTCACGATCAGTGGTCTCACTTGGTTTACCCATAGTAACGCAGAGTACTAAGAAATTAGTGGAATTATAAATTCACTATTGAGTTAGGATTTTACTAATAAGGTGAAACACGTAGGTAAGAAATAGAGGAGTGACAGACACATTTAGAATCACTTAAGAGCCGCTATCCAAAACGTAAGGGTGGAGGGGTGTTGGTTAGTCCAATCAGTGGTGGAAATTCAGACACACACAAACCTCAACTCCAGTTCATGGTAATAAGGATTCCATATTTCTCTTTATCGATGTTATCAAATTTATGTAATCATCTAGTTGGGTTTCAATTCATTGGGCCCCCTTTTCAGTATAAATATTTTTAAATATCCAATTCAAATAACAAAGATCATTAAACACGTGTATAAAAATCTAGTGTAAATGAACAATAATTCAAGTGATAAGTTACGTAATGAATCATAGAAGTCTATATAGTTATTTGTTTTCCAGAAATTATCCAGGCAACAGTAAATTATTTATTACACTATACAATAACATTTTTACCAGTTTGTATGATTTTGAAAATGACCAATAACTCAAGTAAATTAGACTTTCAAAGCAATATACAGTTTGTAATACATAAATAAATATAATCTAATGAAATAGTACAATGAATGAATTAGTAAATATTGAAGAACAACTTCCCAAACCTATAATTATCTGTAGAGACTTCAACTCGCATCATCTATCGTCGGACAATATGTGCAATAAGCAAGATGCCCGATTAGCAAGAATAGAAATATGCCTTTATCACTGGAACGACCAACGGGCCTAAGAGGCCCGTTCTGATGGAAATACAGATTCATACTGGAAAATTAATCGCCTTGGGTTGCAGAAACTCCGTGACTTTAATTGTATATGATCTATTTATATATCGTATAAATATCAATGAAAATAAAGAAACAGGGTTTGTTCCATTTTGTTTTAGATCATTAATTACCAGGCGGGCCTCCGCAGCCCGGGTGAAATAAAAGAGCTGTTACGTCAAACTAACAAAATCACTTGCTTGAATATTAGCTAATGACATCTTAGAGTGAATCTATTCAATAATAGCGATCATAGAGTGAATCTATTCAATAATAGCGATCATCTAGTGAATCTATTCAATAATACCGATCATAGTGTGAATCTATTCAATAATAGCGATCATAGTGAATCTATTCAATAATAGCAATCATAGAGTGAATTTATTCAATAATAGCGATCATAGAGTGAATTTATGCAATAATAGCATTCATAGAGTGAATATTACTAGGAAATGACTATGTCAAAAAAAAAACTAGAAATTGGCAGGGTAGCAGGACTTTGGTATTCAACACTATCCTGGCTGTTTCAGAATAAATTGAAAAAAAGCAGGGTAGTAACACTATCCTTCCGGACCGAACATACCCAAAAGCACTATCCTAGGGGACATTTTTAGCCGGACGTCTGGCAAAATATCTAAAATATGCTGCCTTTTTCCTAAATAATTCCTCGCTATCCTGAATTTACCATTCACTTCCTTATTTTCGCAATTTGTGATTCAAACCGTGACTCAGACGAAGATTTCGACCTTGAAAATGATATCCGGACATTGATTGGAAACATTTCTAAGTTAAGGAATCTATATTAATTAGGTTTTGTGAACTCATTTAATGTATTATCACATTAGAAAATAACTGGTACACCCATGTAGCGATATCTGGCAACGATTATAGCTGTGAACGTGTTAGATTGTGTACGTTTTATAGACGTTATGAATTCTGAAATGATTTCTAGTTCATGGATTAATTTGCTAATTCTATTGTGACTATGATAAGGGGCTCCATCCTGCAGCTGTCTGTGGTGATTGGAAGAGAATAGGGGTGGTATCCTTTGGGCTCCGAACTGTTGTAATTTGGATTATGGATTGTCTTTTTCATTTTTACCATGTTTATCTTTTTTTGTAAAGCTTCTTGTAGTTTTAGAGGATAGCGCTAGGGTTATACTCTTCAATTGAGAGGTTTTAGATATTTGTTATGTAGGCTCGTAGGCTTCATTTACTATCACCTCTTCATTTTCCTCTTCCATCCGTGAGTTCAGTCACCGGTGCTTGTGTCCCTTTTCGTCACATTCCTTGGTAAGTGACTGTATTCACTGAGTAGCTTTTCTGCATCTATGAGCATTGCCACCGAATGGTTATAGATGACTCTGTTCATGAAGCCACTTTCCTGTCTGACTGCCTACTTCTAAGTCCCTTGTATTTATTTTCCTTTTGACGTCGGCGCTTTGGCTTTTGGTTCCGAAGCAGACGTTAAAACCCCCTACATTGTGGCTATATATATTGCATAATTTTTTATATTAAGGGACTTTATTAATGTATTTATAATAAAACCGGTAACCACACTTTATATTCCAGCTGGATACGAATAATTTATTAATTATAGATTTGGGAATTTATTAATACAACAAAATTTCCCGTGATTTAATCAGCTAAAACTATCCAAACCTGTCTTCAAAATAGTCGAAAATGAGCAGTGCATGTTATAAATTGAAAATGAAGCAGCATTTAAAATATCTATTTTAATTTAATAACTTGCTACTTAATTTCAGTGATAATAACCTAAAATGGATGCCAACAATAATGAAATTGGTCTCTCCAATACCCCTAAAGAAAAGGAGCGTTTGGTGAAAAGAGCGAAAATAGTAGCTCTAAGGGAAGAAGGCTATTCAGTTCGTCAGATTAGTGACCAGATCGGCTGTAGTAAATCTACTGTTCAATTATGGTTGCAGCGGTAAGTAGTAATTTTTGTCTCGTTTCTATATATATACAGGAAATCTTCATTTATCTATACATTATTAATAAAAGCCACTAGTTGTGAATTAACTACTTGAACGTATACCTAATTAGAAATGGCAGTATTTATACATATTGTTCTTTTATTTTTAAATATTTCAATCTTAGATTACAGTCCAAATACTGAAATACCTAATACTTTTCCACATTTTACGAAATAACAATTAACAACATAAAAATACTTTTTAATGTAGCTATGAATAAGGTTCACTATGCGAAAATGATATGTAAGTTGTTTTTATCGCATATCCGAGCATTTGCGAAGCGACTAATAAAAATAATTCTACAGAGATGAAGAAGAAGGCAATCTAAACTCTAAAAAAAGAACTGGAAGACCAAGAATTACTACTCCAGAAGAGGATGCAAGTATACTCAATAGAGCTATTGCTAATCCCATGAATACTGCTGTGCAAATAGCCCGAGCTGAGGGTACGTGTTACCTATTTTGTAAATGTTAAAACCATAGGTTACCTAGCGAAGTTTTATACAACAAGAGTTTAAATTGTCAGTATACAAGAATAGGTAGCTTATTTTCTATTAATTGTAGCTATTTTTAAATTATTTTGAAGGATTGACAAACAGAGTTTCATTCCACACCGTGAGAAACCGTTTGAGAGAAGGTGGTCTGTATCATCATATCCCTGCCACAAGGGAAACTCTGAAACAAGAGCATATTCAGGAAAGACTCCTGTTCTGCAGAGAGCATCGGTAAGTAAATTGATGCTTCTAAAATACATAATTTTGTTGTGACACATGATAAAGTTCCATACAAAATGTTGAAATTAGTTTGAATTAACTTATTTTAAGCTATATTAGAAGTGGGTAATCAAACTCTAGACATTTGCTTGACAATCTATATTCTTTTTCTAGCAATCACGGATACGAAGATTATTGGAAATATGTCATCTTCGTCGATGAGAAAACATTCAAGAGTGATTGTAATGGCAGGCTCCATTGTTGGCGTCCGAGAAATACGCGGTACCAAAAGAAGCACGTAAATGAAACTAATCACTCTGGCTATGTCTCTGTCAATATGTTCGGCTGGATCTGGTCAGGTGGACCTGGAGAATTGACTCGTATCACTTCCAGATTCAATGGTAATAATAATTTCGCAAGATTAGTGTATAGGTTTATTAACTGATGGTTAAAATCAGTGTATATTGAATTATCCATTCATAAAATCTATCCATGTGAAACTGATAATATATTGTAAAATAGCCTAAATTTTCACATTATTGATGAATTTAAATAAAAAATAAGTGTTTGGTTTTGCAAGGAACTGAGGAGACGGGAATTCGGTTAACTGTGTGAATAATGTGGTAGTTATAATTGTTTTCCATTATATTTCAGCGGAAGAATATGTTGACATTCTGCAGACTAATGTGTTGGAAGCAGTCAGAACAATTGCTCTACCCGCTACTGAACACCGAGAGATTTTGCTGGTTCAAGACAATTGCCGCGTTCACACAGCAAATATTGTCAAGCAATGGTTCCGAGAAAACCCTGATATAAAACCTCTTCGGTGGCCGGCAAGAAGTCCTGACTTAAATCCGATTGAGAACGTCTGGGGTTGGATTGTCAACGAATGGGACCATGCCAACGAGAGGACACCTGGAGCACTGGAGGCACATGTGAATGAAATGTGGAATACAGTAAGGCACCAGCATGAATTTTTCGAAAACCTTGCAAAGAGTATGCCTAGGCGAATCCAAGATTGTTTGGACGCAGAAGGGTCTTATAACAAATATTAGAACGATTTTAATGCTTTGTTACTTATTTAATTTTGTTATATTTTTCATATCTGTATTATTGAATTATGATTGATGGTGTTTGTTAATAAATAAATATTAATTTGACGCCTTCATCCTCTCCGTTTTTTTTTCGATTTAGTCTATTTGTTTGTGGGTTGTATGGACTCTCAATTTTGTTGCTTGATCCCATTTTCTAATCCAAATTCATTTAGGTTACATAACAGAGCTTAACGTATGTTAAGATCCTTTAGTGTGAGAGATAGTATGGTGTGACGTGATGTGATGTTTTGTTCATCGAGCCACTTTCCTGTCTGAGTCCTTTGTATATATTTTCCGATGGCAGCTATATGGCTTTTAGTTTCATAGCAGACTTTGAACCTCCACTAAATTAATTATTTATTATATTTATTTATTTGAGAATTCATTTTTCTTTTTCCCTCTCCTCTCTCCCAATTTTTATATTTTGTGTATTGGCGTTTTATGACTCCCCTTATTTCCTTTTGTGTTTACCCTTTGGTTGGTAGTTGTCAATTAATGTTGTTTGACCTGTGTTTCAGTTTGTTAAAATTTGTTAAATACCTTGTTTACTTCAATCAGTTTAATACTTGTTAACTTTGTTGCATTTATATTAATTAAAATTTTTAACCCATTTCGATTTTCTTCTTCTAAACACTAAATAATTTAGTTTTATTTTCTGTTACTAAGTAGTCCTTTAAACCTATTCGATCTGAATAATAAATTATTAAATTAATCTTAAAACTAACTATATTATGTTTTCTTTAATCCTTACTCTAAAAGGTTTTTATTAAAGCCTAAAATAAAATGATTAGTGATATAGGTATATTAACCTAAGAGATTAATTAGCTGAATTTATTTATCATAGCTAGTCTGTTTCAAATTACTAAGCACAACGGAAAAGAGAACTACAAAGTTAAGAAACAAAACAGCCTACACTGAGGAGTTAGCGGTGACCGGAAGATTCCACCAGCCAGATTCCACCTCGACAGATGTTAATCACCATAGTTATATAATAATTGTAGTATTGAAAATATTGATATTAATTAATTAACGTCTGCTTCGGAATCAAAAGCCAAAGCTCCGACGTCAAAAGTAAAATAAATACAAGGGACTTAGAAGTGGGCAGTCAGACAGGAAAGTGGCTCCATGAACAGAGTCACCTATAACCAATCTGTGGCAATGATCATAGATGCAGAAAAGCTACTCGGTGAATACAGTCACTTACCAAGGAATGTGACGAAAAGAGACACAAGCACCGGCAACTGAACTCATGGATGGAAGAGGAAAATGAAGAGGTGATAGTAAATATTGATAGTAATTCAAAAATGAAACGCAGGTAAGTATTTAACAAACATTCAATTAATTTTAGACATGGAAAACGAATTATTGTGCATTTGTCGTATATATTGATAAAAGTAATTACAATTTGTATATTAATAGATTAATTTTTGAACACAATACGTTAAACATTAGCTAGTCCGCTTAATCATTCAAGTTATAATCATGAAAATAGATATGTCACAATAGAATTAGCAAATTAATCCATGAACTAGAAATCATTTCAGAATTCATAACGTCTATAAAACGTACACAATCTAACACGTTCACAGCTATAATCGTTGCCAGATATCGCTACATGGGTGTACCAGTTATTTTCTAATGTGATAATACAAATGACTGATCATCATGTCATTACATTGAACATCTCTGCTGATCTTAAATATAGTTTTTAACTCAATTGACTATAAATTTTAATAGAAAACGTATTCAGCATAAACTGAATTTGGCGCGATTTTTTTTCAGATTTCTTTTTTTTTATCTCTTGTACAAATTTAGAGACAGTAACAGTAGGAATATTACACTCAATAGAAATAAATCTTTTTTAAATTAATTTCAGATTTAATACATAGATTTAATACATAGAATCCTTTTATCCTTCTTGTTTTTAATGGAAAAATATTGACTTTAAAAAAAAAAAAAAAAAAAACATAGAAATATGTAACGCGTAACTAAATTTTTTTTTTTTTTTTATTTATTGAACATATAGCACCCTTTATAATAAAATTAGGGCCGGGCCTCCCTAATCTTTACAATTTCATTCATATTTTATTAGTATAAGGGGCTACATGACCCGAGAAAGCACAATGCTTCATGGGTAACCAAAAATTAAAGATTAAAAAATGGAAAAAAAGAAACACACTATGATAAAAATACAAACAAGGAATATATACACATTTCAATCATACTCCATTAACCGTATACAACAACATACAGTTACAGTACATTATGCTTCCAATAGCAATTTTTTAAATTTTGCTTTGACAGTTGCTGCAGTTTTACATTTCTTAATAATTGGATCGATATTATTCCATATTTTACACCCGTTATAATAAATTGACGATTGAGACTTAGTTTTACGATAGAGAGGCAATGTAATCATTGATCTATTGCGAGTAGAATAGGAGTGTTCATTAGTATGGTTGTCAATATAAGAACAGAGGTTAGCATCGAATTTGCCAATGTTAAGAGTTCTAAATAAATAGTAGCCAATTTTACAAGTAAAAATATCATTTAATTTCAGAACTTCCAGTTCTCTAAAGAAAGTATCAGTGTGTTCAAGTTAGCCAGCTCCCATAATTATTCTTAAACATCTTTTTTGCAGAATAAATAATCTATTTGTCAGAGAGTTAGCTGCTTCAAACCAGGCTTCAATACAATATCTAAGATAAGAATAAATCATTGAATAATAGACGGACAACAATATATTCCGCGGTAACAATTGCCTAACTTTGGACATAATTCCCACACTTTTAGACAACTTACCACAAAGAAATTCAATATGTTCACGCAAATTTAAATTATTATCCAAGATTACACCCAGATATTTAATTGAGTTTACCCATCCAACATTTCCACCATTCATTCTAACCGACTGAAGCTCAAAGTTACCTCTGTATGAGAAAACCGTGTACTTAGTTTTTTGTACACTAAGACAAAGCTTGTTCGCTGCCAACCAATCGGACATTGAAGAAAGATTCTGATTTATATGTTCATGTATAAAGTTAACATTTACTCTCGGAAATTTAAAAGATATTGCGGTATCATCAGCAAATAAACAATAATAAAAATGGTCGTTACAATTAGGTAAATCATTGACATGCAACAGAAAAAATAGTAAGGGACCCAAAATGCTACCTTGGGGCACACCGCATGAGATATATTATTAATTAATTAATCATTACAAATTGTTTACGAATACAAAGATAGGACCGGAACCAGTCATGTGGGGTGCCCCGTATTCCATAAAAGTACAACTTTTCCAGCAGTATCTCGTGAGATACGCAATCAAATGCCTTGCTTAGATCAAGAAATAGAGTAAAGTATAAATTGTTAACATCAAGCGCTGTAGAAATGTTATGTTAAAGATTAACGGCTGCCTGAGTTGTACTTTTGTTCTGGCGAAACCCATATTGATGTTTATTCAGTACATTATGAGTTTCAAGGTAATTTAACAATTGTGAATGAACCACTTTCTCATAAACGTTGGAAAAGTTATTAAGGATTGAAATAGGTCTAAAATTATTGGTACTAGTAGCATCACCCCCCTTGAAAATTGGTACAACTCTAGCAATTTTTAGTCTATTCGGAAAGAGTCCAGCTGAAATTGAACGATTAATTAGAGTTGATAATACAGGTGAGATTAGATTACTTAATGACTGAGTACTGTTATAGGTAATTCATTTACATGACATGATTTATTTTTGAAACTATAAATGATTTTGCTGATTAACTCAGGAGAAACAGATCTTAAATAGAATGAATTTACATAATTTCCAGAAAGAAATTGCTTGAAATCTACTGTTGACGGCATTAATGAATTTACAATATTTGATGCTATGTTAGAGAAATAAGAATTAAACAAATTTGACACTTCCAAGGAATCAGCTTCCTCTGAACTACCATCCAATAGTTTATAATCAAAAGTCTTATCCTTAACATTCGGCTTAATTACATCATTTATTAATTTCCATGTAGCTCTAAGGTTATTTTTATGCTCAGAAAACTTTCTGTTATAGTAACCAGTTTTTTTGTTACGTATTTCAGAAGTAACCATATTCCGGTAACTTTTGTAAGTTAGTCTACTAATTCTACCTAATTTGAACAGAATATGATAATTTTGTCATTTTTTTATTTTTATTTTCACTTCACTGTCAATCTAGGGTTTAACACAGTCCTTATAGGATACAGTTTTTGTCTTCATAGGACAGTAGCTATCATACAAAAACATCAGTCTATCACTAAACATTTCAAAAGATCTGTCAATATCGTTACAATGCAAAACATCAGCAAAATCACATAACTGCACAGCAGAAATCAGTTCAGTTATAGTATCATGATTCAATAATCTAAATTTTACGGACCTATTATAATTGAGAAATGGTGATCTGAAGAAATGACTATGAACAGAAAATATTATATAATGATCCGATAAGTCGCAAGGAATGATACCCGACAGAGTATTGTCCAACTTCTGAGAAAAATATTGTCAATTAGAGTACACGATTCATTAACTATACGAGTTGGCTTAGTTATGAGGGGCAGATAAGCATATGATGAAAATAAACTGAGACAGCTAGACGTAACTGGGTCACTATCCATTTCAAGTAGGTTCATATTAATATCACCGCACATTAATTTACTTTTATAATTACTCTCGACTGGCATGCTGAGCTAAATTCTCTAGTTGGTCTACAAAAAGTAACCTATTACCAGTCGGGGGCCTATTCACTGAACCAACCAATACTATGCCATCCTCGCTCCTAATTTTAATAAACAGAGTTTCAATATGATGCACAGCCATAGTCATATTTTCAACTACGGGTGTAGGTCATAAGCCCCCCGGTCATGAGCCCCCCCGGTCATGAGCCCCCCTAGGTCATAAGCCCCCCTATGTCATAAGCCCCCCCGGTCAAGAGCCCCCCCCGGTCACGAGCCCCCCTGTTTTTAAATCCTTATTTACCTATATTATTTAATCCTTATTGACACTTTTGAAGTTCATTACTGATTAGACATAAAATATATGTATATATACTGATTAGACCCCCCTGCCAGGTCATTAAACAATCATGAAGTGTGCAGTACAACAAACTAGCGGATACAACAAACTACATTATCAACTCTCAGTTATTTCTATCTAAGTAGTTCTTCATTTGTTTAATTAGGTAAATAAGGATTAAAAAAACAGGGAGGGGGGCTCGTGACCGGGGGGGGGGGGGGCTCGTGACCGGGGGGGCTCATGACCTAGGGGGGCTCATGACCGGGGGGGGCTCATGACCGGGGGGGCTTATGACCGGGGGGGCTTATGACCGGGGGGGGGGGGGGGGGCTCGTGACCGTACCCCTTCAACTACACTACCTCTAAATTTACTGTTCAGAAATACACTAATACCACCACCCCTTCTCCCATCATTACGAAGGCAGTGAAAATGTGCGTAGTTTTCAAAACTTATCAAACCTACAGTAGATTGATCTAACCAAGTCTCTGTCAGACATATTACATCAAAATTAACAGCTAATGACCCAAAGAAGGCTTTAAATTCATCTAGTTTTGGATAGAGAGAGCGAATATTTAGGTGAATTAGGCTTAAATCCCCACTGCCTACATTAACTGATTTATTAAACTGTTCAACATTATAATATTTAGAACTACTGGTTGAATTAAATTCAGGGAAAACAGCATTAAAATGGTTTATATCTGGATCAATGTTATTCAGTAAGTCATTCATCTACAAACCTGAAGAAATTTAAAGACACTATGCAAGTACACAAATCTAGCATGTAGTGGGCATTAGGGATGTGAAAGGTAATTTACTAATCACTAAATGAATGGCAAATTCTTGCGATTGACTCTCTGGAAAATGCAAACCTATACAATTACTAAACTGTACCACTGTGGAGGCAAATCGATACGTATACATGGAATATACGTAACTTTGCGCAATAGTAATACAGCAGTTCAATACACAGGACAAAATATATACAATAAGGATATAAAAGCCTGAGTAGAAAAACAGGATAGAATATTGTACGATAATAGTTATAAATAATAAGAGTGTTAGATGATATTGAAGGTTGATGAAGTTGCAGTAGGGTGAACATATTTTAGTTACACTTTTTGTTAAGAGTCATTCGCCACCGTCCTTGAGCAGCAGGTCAGCAGACGGCTTTCCCAGTGATCGCTCGCAAATTTTATCAAACTGAGACAAACTGCTGAGGTACGCTCTCTGGCTTCTGGCTAAATTATCTGGTGGTCGTAAATAAATAAACAACCTTCCGTCATATGATCCGCAAGCAGCAATTTTATTTGGAAACTTTCTCTTAACAGATCTAATTGTATAAAAATCATGTGGTTTTGCCGTACGGCATGCAGAGAGGATATCCACCTTCGTTTCATAGTTCACTAACTTCAACACAACGTTCCTACCGTCAGAGGACTGATTAGAGGTTTTCACTCCCAGACGATAAGCTGACACTACATTAGAAGGTGACAATTCATAGTTCAATTTAAGTTTCAGAAACTCAGCAACCGCCTGAACTGTGTTATTGTTGGGTGAGAGTTTGGATATTGGAGAGTTTGGAAATTGAAGGAAAGTCAAGTGAATGAAGAATAAATGTAGCAAATTCACCATACACGAAAAATAGATAGAACAATATACACCTACTGATTAATAAAGTGAAAAAAAAATTAAATAAATTCTTTTACGATTGATCTAAGAACTTTAGTTGAAGCATTTTTTAGTTCACCTGGTAGTTTCCTAGTGATTGGAGCCACTTTCATAATTCCGCTTTTCGATACAAAAAAGATATGGAATTGTCCATTTTCATTTTAGTGACAATTTTCTCCACTGCCTCTCTCAATGAGTCTGTTGGTAGTGCAGGTCCCTTAATCTTCTTTGATCGCAATTGGATGAGCGTTTCATCTGCTTCGTCGCTTGAACTGGAATGGTTAATTTCAGGAAGTTTACTCTTGCTAGAAAAGGACGTATTTTCATCGTGATAGGAAGTGGAAGGTCTGGGTGAAAAAGAAGTTGCACTGGACTCCTTTCTGGGTGTTGAGGATGGGATTGATTTCGTTTTCTTGAGAACATGAGATATTGAATTTTCCAAGGAGCTGTAATCATAGTAGCTATATGCAGTTGATCTTGAGTGATTCATAGAATTGGCCAAATGGTTTAAGTGTTCTTCTGGTAGATTATTTTCTCTGCTGTTAGTGACCTTTGAGCCTTTAATTGTTCGTGAAGAAATCTTCTTCCCAGATTTAGTTTCAAATTTTTGAAGGATTTTAGATGCAGCAGATAAACCTAGTTTTTGGTTGTTCTTTGAATTCACTTTCGGGTAAGCCGGGAAAACTATGGCGTAGTTCTGATCAGAAGTAATTTTGGGCCTCAGGTCATTTATGTAGGCTATCAATACATTGTACTCCGTTTCGTCGTATACAACGAGGGCAGGTTTACCAGTGTAGGTGTTCTTCTGTTCTGCTACTCTAATATCGTAATATTTTGATCCATCAATAACAGTGACAGTGGCGTCTCTTACTTCCTGAAGGGTCATCTCCGTCATTTCTAGAGAGCGTTCTTGTTCTTAATATTCAAAACTTCTTATACCTTAATTAATCCTTTCCATTAATTCTTCCATTCCTCGTCGCTAATCAGCTTCTTCCTTGCCCTCTCATTATTATTTATGATATCTTTCCCTTTAATTTTGTTTAGAATTGCTATCTCATTCTTTATTTCAGTTTTCATTTGCTCGTGCCTCATTTGTCTAGCAGCCAAATCTTGCGTACTTTCTTCAGTTTTCGCTTCAGGACTCTATGGATATCATCAAAAACTCCATAAATGAACCGAACTGTCCAACGTATTTCAACTTTGACAAATAAGATAGTTCTTCAGATTCGCGAAATTGTAGAAGAATTTTTTTGACCGTCTTCGGATTACTCAATTCGGAATAGGTGAGAGGTGTATCGCAATTCTGTTCGTATTTTAAAAACACATCCATGTACATCCTTTGTACTCTTTGAGGGTTTCTGCGCTGCTGGTTCCTCAAAAACTTAAGATAAGAGTCTTTCCAAGTGCAAGAAGATTCCGAATAAACTCTTCCATCTGGATATCTGCAGTCTTTGTATTCATCTTTCAATTCCTGCATCTTTGTTATCATAGTTCCCTCTCTTTAGTTTCATCTTCACATTTCAGTTTTTCATTAATGTTTATAATTTCTTCACGTAATCATTTCCTCAACTGCAGTTCCGTCTCTTGCACTTCGACAGCATTATTGAATTTGGCCTGTGCAGTCTCCAGTTCGACACCTTCCTATGCCACAGTTCTGCCCTCAACACACTTAGTGTAGCATTTGGGAATTGTTGGGGGGTCTCTGATGTAAGAGTTGTACTTTGGATCAGATCTTGATATTTTGTGGAACTTCGTCATATGATCAAGCAGGTTCATGTACAGATTTTTGCACAGAAGACAAGATTTATAATTGGATTTTCTTGTTACTAGATTCAATGGACAATCCTTAGTCTTCTTTTTATTGTCTTGTTAACTGGCTCTGCAGTTTTATCCCATCTTCCACCAATAAATCTGAAAAAGTTGAAAATTCTGTCAAGAAACTTGGAACATTCTAATTTTCAATCTTTTTGCATATTAAATTTTATTTACTTAACTTTTTATTCTACCATAAAAACAAGGGACTTCGAATTAGTAAGAATGAAGGTAAATGGCTATATGAACAGAGTAATTTATTCCTGATAGTACTGCATAATATTATATGCTCGCGTATCAGAGATTAATCATGTGACAGTGTCAAAACTTCAGCTTTGAATAAAGTGTATAAATAGCATAGTTTGTAGTAGATCAAGTAACCTTTATACAGCATTAAAATCAACAGGTTTCAAATGAGAATTAAAAAAACTTATTATTAAAACTTTGCATTGAGCCAATTTACTTACTCTTATTTTGCTCCATCTTCCTTGTAATCTCCACAGCCAATTCGTGATCTTCTTGCAAATAAGTGGTATGGATATCCCAAAGGTGCTGACGCAGCTTGTAGGTGCTTGAAGTGGTTCTAGGTATATTCCACCCCGGTATATTCCACCCCTGTGACAATGCTGATTTGGGTGACAATAAAAACAAAGATTTTATTTTTAGATGGCCATTTGTTAAATAATTCGTACCGATGAAAAAATAACTCAGACGATATCCTGAAACATTTGGACAATATTTAGAGGTAGCTCAAGTCAATTGAAATTTTATTCTAATAAAATTACAAATATTCTTAATAATATTGTAGTTTATTTCAAAATTTACGTGTTGAAAAAGTTAATATTAATTCCTTTTTAACATGAAACTGCATATGTGCTCCTACAACAATGGTTGGATGAGGTATGGAAATGGTCAACTGGCAGAGACAACCCATCGAATGTTTTCGGTCTTTGGTTATAAGTTGCTGTTTTGGATTCTAGGACCAAATTCCCCGCGATAAAAATCTCTCAATGTAAAAAAAGCAATAATCTCCCAGTCTTAAAACCCTTTGCAATAATCCCCCCTCCCCATCAAAAACTTCCTTGTTAAAAAAAAACATGTAAAAAAGCCTTCGGTCAAAAACCACCACTTTTACAAGAAGTTAAAATACCAAATTCAAAATGAAATAAATATAACAATAAATACTACATGACATCATCTTACAATTAATATTGCTGTTGTGTTGGCGATAGGGAAGAAAATCAGATTGTGATTGAAATCTAAATCCATCAACTGATAAATGCGTTCACACAACCTTTCTTTCTGCTGTCTTGTCACATATGTGTAGTGAAAAATCTAAAGCTTGTGATTAGCCAGCAAAAGGTTTAATTAGATACAGTAAAAATGTAAGTTACCTAGTATTACATATGATATTAATAAATGACTAATATTAATAACTAAACAAACCTAACAGGTAAAGTTGGGTGGAATTTACCGGGGTGGAAGGAATATACCTATAGGGTGGAATATACCTAGGATGGAATATACCGGTAACCGCTTGAAGTACATGCATTTACTGGACATCTTAGTAGGTGACTACCATTATTGGATTTGATGACCTCAACAGTCTCTTCTCTGCCATCCTCATAATTTGAACCTAGCATCGCATCCATTTGCCTGTACATTCTACTGTTGTACCATAAATTTTCCAATGCTTTTTGAATTCTATTCTCGTACGTTTCTTGGGTTATCATTATTGCCTTTGCAGCTTCTTCACACAATTGATCGCGTTTTAGCCGACGAGTTAGTGTATAAGTTCTATCAGGAGAATAGAATCTTGGAGGAAAGTAGTTTCCTCCAAATTCCTTTGGAGGAAAATTGACTTTCCTTTCCTACAAATTCGAGAAGCCATTTTTGTCTGATGCCTCTGCGTTCGGATTTTGCAGTCAAACATGCTTCCTGTAAATATAATTACAAATTCAATCATTATACAGAGCAATTCTAATTACCCTAAACATAGTTGATCGAAAATAGCATATACTTACAAATGAATAGAGTTCCATCGTACACTATAATGTACTTAATGTAGCTAACAGCTGAATATGCACCACAACCTGGGAAATTCAATAAACAATTCTTAAGAAAGGGGCAAGATCTGCTACTGATTGCACTAAATTGGTACAATGCAAGAAATTTATATATAACTACATGTATCATGGATACCAATAATAATTGAAAGTTAAGTAAAACGAATATTTTTTCTCGTAAGGTCGGTAATGTAGAACTGTGCGATAACTCTGAACTTACTCAAATTAGTCATAAAGTTTTCGGAATGAAATGAATTTTTTTTATTTTAGGCTTAACGTCTGTTTCGGAACCTCAGGCCATATCGCTGACGTGAAAAATAAATTCAATACAAGGGACTGGAAGAAGCAGTCAGAACAAAGTCACTTACCACCGCCGGAGACAATGCTTATGGATGCAGAAAAGCTACTCCGTGAATGCAGTCACTTACCAAGGAATGTGACGAAACTGAACACAAACACCGGTGGCTGCACTCATGGATGGAAGAGGAAAATGAAGAGGTGATAATCTTTGATAAATTTAAATTTAACCATAGTGGATAACAGTCAATAAGAATAATTTGATTTTTTATAGGTGAAATTTTAGTTTGTTTATAAAAGTTATGCATCTTCAATCGCCTATTAATGATATAGAACTATTCGAAAATTTTCGCTACTTGAAAAAATATATTCTTTTAACATCTTACTATGCACTCCTGTATGAATAGGGTAAATAGTCCTTCACCAAATATTTACATTTGTCGATATTGAGGAGATATAAGGTAGAGTAAGTAAATTTCGGCACTGTAGGTAACTAACTGTCTCTGACCATAGGGACACCATTAATAATCAGAACTTCAAAAAACTCATAAAATGGATAAATAATAGAATACATTACGGGTGTATTGATATGCAACTTTATGTATGAAGTATGAATTCCAATAATCACGATTTAGGGACTTTCCAGAATAAGAAGCAATTTGAAATTAAAGAGCCGCAGCTTACCTGTTAAACTATATAACTAAATCATTTGCGATGTATATGAAATGAGATTAAATAATTTAATAGAACATAATTAATTTTAAGGAGAAAAATATTTGGCCTTATAAAGATCAACGATCATGGTTAACTACGATAAAATACAAGTTAGAAAAAAATTATTCTATATTTAGACTTATATAAAATTGGTTATACACATGAAATTACGTATATGGATAATTCTATAGAACAAAGATATACTTACGATTGATAATACATTACACGATAGTAGCTCTATTTGGAGATACTGATGTAAGGTGACCTTCTCACGAGAGCGTCTGTGTAACAATGACTCTGAATGACAGGTGACAGCAATTTATTAACTCAGGTGATGACGCAAGGGGGGAGGGGGAGGTTGGTTGATATATGCTCCTCCCGGACATTTTTGGGGAGTCATTCACAAGTATTAGCCCAAACAAATTTTAATAATTGATAAAAAACCTATTAAGACTAAAATTTCGATGCATTTCTGATGCTTCAATGATGCTATCGACCCTATAATGTACATAATGAAGGTCATCACCAAACAAAAATTTGATTTTTGAAGCTGTGAATCGATTTTTTCTGAAATCGAAATTTTGGGCTACAATATTATCGTCACTCTAGCCCAGCACAATCTACCGGACATTTGTTAGATAGTGACTTTTAATATTGAATATTGATACTCTTTAGTGAGATAGAACTCCCCCATTTCATCTTTTGTGAATTACGTGAAACCCATTAGTACTTTTATTTATTTAACTATAAAATTGACGATTTCATTTGCGTGGTAATATTGGATCAGTTTAAACCAGTTCCCTATTCCGTTTTCTATGGAGACCCCTACATAGAAAACGATTTTAACCGTGTACCCCCTAGCACAAAATATAAATTTAGCACGTGTAATTTGGTAAATTTTAAAATTGATCATTGAAATCTGACAAGTTTGTTCGTTTATGGAATATAAATGCATTGGAAATGTTTCATTTAAAATAGTGTATCCAGTTATTACTTCTGATAATTGAAAGAAAATATTATATATAGACGAGTAAATTTGACAATTAAAATTTTCAAAAGGCATAAAAATGATGAAAACAGACCATATATATACGAAAACACAAAACTATTTGAAATTAAACATTTAGAAACCCTTATAGAGATCGGACGTATGTGTCCTGAGTAGCTGCTGAAACTGTTAAAGAGAATCACATAGATTTTCCGTTATTAGTGAAAATGTCTCGTGGGTGTAGATCTAAATCTCCAATAAATGAACTATCTGATGTCAGCACTGATACTGAGTCTGAAGGCCTTGTTACACAGTGCGAGTAAACGTGCGAGTTGGCCTAGCTAGTTACTGTAGTGCAGCTACTCGCACAGTGTGATCGCATCAGTCAAGTAACTGTCATGTAAATTCAATGCTATGAACATTGAGATACTGCCATGCGAGTACAGTAAGACAACTGCTGTCCACTGTCACGACAGTAACTATCAACGTGTAACAAGGCCTAACAGTGAAATTCCATCACTCAAAACAAAAGCTGATCAACTCGCACAAACAATACAAAAACTTTAAACCTGAAATAAAGAAGAGAGGCAGACCTAAGAACATCGACAGCGAAAACAACAAGGATATAGTTCCCCTCCTAGAATCTATGCTAGACTTCTCCCTCCAGATTCTAAAAAGGGTTGAAATACTAGAGAAGAGAAACTACCACTTAGAAGCAAAAATAGACCATATTCATTTGAACGGCACGCCTAGTCCAACTAACTCATCTTCTCCCCAAACTACCAAACTCTACAGTCAGGTAGTGAGTAGACACCAACACCACGAGCCGTTAGGTCAGGTGCCCGAACTGCGTAACCTCAGCTCACGCATAGATCAAGTAGAGCAGGACTCCTTGGCTCCTTTCATCAAAATTGACGGACTTTTGATCAATTCCATCATTCAAAAGGAACAAGGAAAAGAGAGTGTTGACCTGAAGAAGGAGGTAGCGACATTAATCAAAAGCCAACTACCTAGCTTCAGTGAAGACGAAATTGGAGACATCAGAGTCGTAAGTCGCGAGAAAAGACATCTTAAGGTGAAACTAAAATCGAGAGAAGGAAAACTGGACATTTTGAGAAAATTCAAGAAAGAGAAACCTGCAGGCATCTTCGTAAGAGAGTATCTAACTAAACTTAGGGCTCAACTTCTTTTCAAACTTAAACAATTAAGGAAAAATAATACAAATATTATCACTACAGTGTATATATATACGGAGGTAATATATGTGTTAAAATACCTGTTAGTTCGAAATATTTCATTATCAATAACAATTCAAGTTTTAATTCAATTTGTGTATCTCAAAACGTAATTAACCCTGACAACCCTAATGTATCGACAGAATAGAGAAGTTCTTTTTAATGATCACGATAATAACCATTACCCTAATGTGAACTGCAATATTATCACTCCATATCAATTATCTCATTTTATTCTTCCTGACGAATCTGTTAGTATTTTAAATGTCAATATAAGAAGTTGCAGGAGAAACTTTCCAAAATTAGAAGCTTTTTTAAGTCTCAGACAACCTAAATTTTATTTTATTTGCCTAACAGAAATATGGCTAGATGCTCTAATCGATAATTGTTTTAATATTGAAGGGTATAATAAATTTACAACTTATAGAAATAGGAACAAAGGAGGAGTTGCAATTTATTGTAGTATGAATTTTAACGTAGATAGAATAGATTCTCTCTTTTTTATTACAAACGAATTAGAAATTTTGGGCTTGCAAATGAACATTTTTAACGAGAAAATAAAATAAATATGTTTATATAGACCTCCTTCTTATTCCATTGATATTTTTAATGATTATCTTATTGATTTTATAATGCCGTCTATTGCTAATTCTAAAACTATTTTATGTGGTGACTTCAATATAAATCTTTTTAATCCGTATGACATCAATAGAATAAATCATTTTATAACTGTTATGGCAGGACATTGTTTTTATCCATTAATAGATAAACCAACCAGATATTCTCCTAATGATAACTCCAATCAATTTTCTCTTTTAGATCACTTCTGGCTAAATTTTAATCCCCATAATCATATCAATTCTGCAGTAGTACAATACGACATTTCTGACCAAAGACCTATTTTATTCCATTTAAAAATCAAAACAGAGAAAAAAAAATGTATTACTTTCCGAAAATCTGATAATATCCCTAATCTGAACTCATTTATTAGAAAAATTAATCCACAATATTTTTACTCAGTTGATCAGAATGATCCTAACACATCAGCTGAATTCTTTTCAAATAAAAATTATTATGCATTCCAGAAAGCCTTCCCACTAAAAAAAATTAAAATAAAAAAACACCATGAAACGCCCCAAATGGATAACTGACGACCTAAAATTTTTAATCAATAAAAAGCAGGATCTTTTAAAACTAGCAAATATAGGCCTTATTTTTGAACGCTCCCTATAATTATTTTAAAAACATTTTAACTTCCGTTATTAAACAAGCTAAAAACCTATTTTATCAATTGAAACTTAACTCTGTTAAAAAGTACTCTAGAAGAACATAGAGTCAAATTAATTCATTACTACGAAGAAATTCTAAAACTAACGATTTCAAGATTAAAAATGACGGACAGTTGGTATCAGGAAAAGAAATGTACAATATTTTTAACAACTATTTTACTTCCATAGCCGAGCAACTCGTTCTACAATTGCCTACAATACCCGATAATCATTTTAGAATTTTAACCCCTTATAACTTTAATACCTTTAAAATGTTATTTTATCCTTCAAAAATAAAAATGTAGATGAAAATGAAATTAAACCTGCAATATTATGTGAAGTTGTGAACATCAGTCCTTTTTTAACCGATATTTTTAATTGTTCTTTTAATACACATAACTACCCTAATTGTTTCAAGATAGCCCATGTCATCCCTATTTTTAAATCAGAAGAAAAATATAATATAGCAAATTTTAGACCAATTACTTCATTACCAATTTTTAATAAGATATTCGAAAAAATGTTATGTAATAGATTATCTAGTTTTATTTCATCAAATAACATTTTATCAAGTCACCAATACGGATTTAGAGAGGGTATGTCTACCAATTTAGCTATTTTAGAATTTTTATCCTTCGTTTATAAATCTTTTAATTCAAATTCTTATTGTGTAGCTTTCTTTCTAGACCTTAAAAAGGCCTTTGACACTGTAGATAAAGATCTCTTGTTAAAGAAATTGGATCACACGGTGTCAGAGGTAATTTTAACTTTCTTTTAAACAGTTATCTTAGCAATAGACGGCAACGTGTAAATTTAAATGATTTTACTTCTGATTTTAAAGCAATAGTTACCGGTCTATTTCAGGGTTCTGTTTAAAGTCCCCAACTTTTTAATATTTTTATCAACGATTTACCAATTTTAGCTGAGAATAATAATTTTAGTTGCACTTTGTTCGCAGACGACGCAGTTTTTTACGTTAGGGACTATCCTCTACTGTTTTACAAGTAAAGTAGCAGGATAGCTGGACCTTGGAAATCTGCTATCCGTACTTTTTACTTATATTTCAAAGACTTCACAGGATATCTTTGATAGAATCAAGAACACGGACCTATCCGATATTGCTATTCTAGAGGATATTTCTATCCGGACGTCCAGATCTTTGTGCAAGTCTTATCTTTTATTCGAAAATTGATAGTACTCGTATAAATTAGTGTTTTATATACCTAATATTGGTGATAGTGATTTTCTATCACCGGACTTTTTAATTTGCTTTATTTCTTGTTATCTGGACATGCAAGTAACTATTCTTTACAGAACAACAGGTAAGATAATATTTTAATTATTTGGTGTTCAGAATAAATGACCTTAAGGTATTCGGGTGATTAGTTATATTTTTCTTTGAACTGTTAAATCAATATATTATTCTTAAGTTATTAATTTCAAGCTTCGAACTAATCTAGATATTCCCGAAAAGTGTAATTTCAAGAAGGTTTGTATAAATGATCTGCTGAAATAAATATTAGGATTGAAAGAAAATTGCAATTGAAGATATTTCTAGTTTTTTTTACAGAATTACAAATTTTTAGATTTGTACACAAATAAATATATTTTGAAAATTTTTAGTAATGATAATCACTTCGTACTTCGCAATGTTACAAACAGAGGAACAGTTAGAAATTTTTGCATTTAAATAGATAACAAAGTTAGAGAAATTCTTTAACTAAACTACGTAAATCTGCTACAGAGATACTGCGAGCTACCTCAGGTAAAAGTTTCATTAAAGGAGATACGCATATGGTGCTTCTCTTGCCTAAGAGTTTATGCTCTTCACTAGTCGCCCTCAATGCATCCACAGCTTTCTTAACAGCACGTCTAATTTCTTCTTTTTCTTATTTAGTAACTATTCTCTTCTTAATCTTCTTATTCCTCAATTTTAAAATGGTTTCGTTGGCGGCTATATCTTAGTTGCCACAAGCAGAAGAGTCTATAGTGGACATGTCCAAGGTTCCATTAAAATCGGTGTCCTCTAATTTCCATTTCGAAATAGTTTCAGTTTCTCCAGTTGATGAGGATGTGGGAATATTTTCCTTCACTGGAGTTGAATTCAGCAGTGGTGATTGGGATTCTAGAGTTTGTCTCACAGATTCGTCCATATTTGTGAAGTCATAGTAACCGTCAGCAGTGCTTCTATTATGGCTCATTGCTTTAGCAATATGATCAAGAGTGCTGGAAGGAAGATTTTTCCTCCTACTAATGCAGATTTTGGAGCCACGAAGAGTTCTGGATGATACTTTTTTACCACTAGTGGTCTCCAGCTTCTGCATTATTTTGAAGGCAGCTGACAGACCCAAAGCTTGATCTATCCTGGAGTTAATCTTAGATAGTGTCGTGAACACTATGGTACAGAACAGAAAGAATTGTCAATTATTTTGGGCCTCATGTCCTTTATGAAGATTTTCAAAAGTTCAAATTCCTCTCTTTCGAAAACAACTGGCGCAGGTTTACCGGTTCTTGAGTTTTTCTGCTCAGACACATTAACTGTGAAGTACTCGTTTTGAGAAGTAACCATACTTTCGGCATTGTCGACCTCTTCAACAGTCATGCGGCACATCTCCTGCGACCTTCTTCCTAACCGTAGAGTAGCTATGGCCATTAGAGCATTTCTCACTTTCAGAATGTCCGAAACTCCGTAGTTCAAGTGTACCTTTTTTGCCACGTCTTCTCTCATTTTGAGCAAGTCTTCACTTGTTTCTTCCATTAAACTCTTCAAATCTTCTTCAGATATCAACTTATTTTTTGCCTTCAATTTAGTTTTAGTCAACGCAGACCCCTTCATTTTGTTTAGGTAATCAATTTCATTATTGATTTCGTTTTTAATCTCTTTAAAGCGGTAGCTCCTTAACACTATATTCCCATCAAGATTCCGCTCAGGACTATCAACGTCCAGAATGAGAAATTTCACGAGTTTGTTAAATCGGTAAATGTACTTTATTTTAGAAAGTATAGATATAGTTGAAACGTTTCTAAACGACTTGAAGGTATCTCTTATAGTTTTTACATCCATTAAATTATCAAAATTGAATTTGAATTTAGCTTGTTCTTCATGAGCCAACAGAACATCAATAGCCTTATTCACCACCCTCTTTGACTGCTTGCATTTCTTGTTGTTTAGGTGATCCAAGAAAGATTTCCTCCATAGCTGCACTCTTTCTGAATATTCTCTCTGATCTTCATAACGACAACTATAATAACGCTCTTGTACCTCGGCCAACATTTTTTTCTTCAATTCATATTCTTCCTTTGTGTCCGCATTTTTAATTCCCTCTCTTGCACTCTCCAATACCCTTCTTAGTTCTATCAGGGAAGAGAGCTTCTCCTTTTGAGTACATATCTCGTCCTTGTATCGAATTTCTGCTTCTTCTTTTTCCTTTCCTTTTAGCTCAACCCTTTTACCGTTAACAAATTTGGTAAAACATTTTGGGATGACTTCAGGTTGTTTTACATATGAATTATACATTACGTCTTCTTTGCTGATCTTGTGGGACTTTTTTACGTGATCGGATAAGTTTAAGTACAATGTTTGGCACAATGGGCAACGCTTATAATTGTATTTACGAGACACAAGTGAAGTTTTTGAAACCGTTTTCTTGGGCTTGGGAACAGTTTTAACTTTCGTTGTTTTCATTAATCCTCTCTTGTTTCTTACTAAAATTTTTGCCATAGAGATTGCAGTTTCTTTTTCATCAGTGGATAGGTTAGAATGAATATCATTCAAATGCCGTCGTAATTTGAAAGATTTACACTTACATTCGGTAATTACACATTCCAAATGGAGACTGCCGTCTTTCAATACCTTCACTTCATCGTCGCTCACTTCGTCATCGCTCTAATCGGTACAGCCCTAAACCACTCCAAACATCTCATCCATTGTGTGGCATGCAAAGAAGTTCTCTTGGAATGAAGTAAAAGATTTTGTGACTTCATTTATGTAATCTTCTTGAGCTCTCTGTAGATTCTTCACGAAACCTCTCACTAGATATTTTATCCCTACTCTTTCTTTAGATTGTAGGTACTGCAGTTTTTCTAATCCAAGTAGTTTGAAAGATCAGAATAGCCAATGACCGACCGGATGAAGTAGAGACTGTTTGAGAGTGCTACGGTTGGCCATCTCTTCTTGGATATTTGCAATCTGAAAGAGACAAAGGACTTAGTAATGCAAATTCAAATTAGACTATATTGAGTATAATAAACATAAAGTTGCCAAATATTTTCAATATACCTACTCTTAGCGAAATCTATAAATTACAATAAAAAATGGAAATAAATCTTTCTAAATCGCAATTATATAAAATTATAAATAAATAAGACTAATTTAAACGATACATAACTCCTTTGATCCATGAATAGTCAGTTTTCGGCGGAAAAATATGCATAAAATTTAAAATATCTCTAACACTACACCGATTGAAAATTAAATCTTTACCTGACGCACTCTAACATAAGTCTTTTAGTTTAATAAGTTATTAAACGTGATTTCAATAAGTGATCATAATTTTTTCAGATGAACTTAAAATTTTATAGTTGCTATATATTGTAAATTGTACGTAGTTTTCTTTTTAAAATACTATATTTATTGTGCAATACATAGACAGTTTGTTAAATATTATAAAATTTACTGCATGTTCCTACAGCGCCATTTAAAAATGAAGTGTTAATTGTAAACATTCTTATCGAACTTTACAAGCATAGTCACAGCAGTGCAAGCACATTGTAAAACCTTCATATTCTCAGTTTCTGTGATTCGAAAAATGAATCTAACTACATAAAGTTTTTTAACATGCATCTGCTAAAATTAGAATGGATTCAATTCGTAGTGCACGGATATTTATTTATGGTGGCAGTACTCGGAAAGTGGATGTAGTATATAATATTATGATAGGTCAATCAGAATTGTCTACTAAAGATCAGATAACCTTTAGATACGAGAGGTTACCAAGTTAGGATCTTTCCCATTAGCCGACCCCCACAAAATATAATTTAAATTAATTTTCTTTTATGAACTTTTGTCCATAGAATCTGAAAATCATGAGTTTTTTAGAATAATACTTTGAGATATGAGGGTTTCAAGTTATTCCCTCTGAAGTATCCTGATTCGGTAATTATTTTTTAATCAATTATTATTAATTTATCTTGGTGTGTGGCCCATTTCTATCCTTTTCTGCTATTTTTTTGTAAGCTTCATTTCAATTTTACACTAAATTCTTTCGGTCCTCACCAGGTGATGCTTTTTTTGGTAATTTTTCGGGAACAGGTATATAGTCGGCGCAGGAATAATAGGTATAGATTTTAACATTAAAACTATAAGTTGTTATATAGAAATGTATGGTTATCTGTTTGAACCTAGTGCCTTTTAAAACCTTGTGCTATTATCAATATTGAACAGTTTTTGCAAGTGAATAATAGCTGAAGTTAGTGTTTTGAATTCCTGCATTTCATTCGTAAAGTTGTTTAAATGTGATGATCCTAGTTCTAATATTTCTCTCTGTTCCCTATAGTCATTAAAAGCAAAGGTTCTCTAGAACGGTATAATGTAATCCATTATATGGTGTACGGTGTACTGAACAACTTGTCAATTGATAGATAAACCCTCTAGGCTCTGAAAACAGGACAACACTGTAAGTACTGCATAAATATATTCTTGGTTAAATGCATTGCTAGTTTTGAATATATAAGGTTTATTTTCTTATTGTGATGCGTTCCTTATAATTTTATTAAACGGCTCTTCTAGTAATTATTTGTAGGCCGAACTGAGATAAATTTCATGGTAATCAAAACTATTTTTCTGCATTCAATGATTACGAGTTGGTTTTTTTTTTTTATTTTTTATTTAGGCTCAAAATTTTGCAGTGCGCATTAATTTTTGTTCATTTTAATAATCGTTGTATTTACGATTCGGTTTTGGTCTCCCTACAGGTTGTGTAGCGGAGCTGATTGGGTTGACGATCTGATATGTATTTGAGGATTAGTTTACTGAGGGTGAATTGCAGTACCTATACTGATTGAGCCTACCTATACTGATTGAGCCTACCTATACTGATTGAGCCTACCTATACTGATTGAGCCTACCTATACTGATTGAGCCTACCTATACTGATTGAGCCTACCTATACTGATTGAGCCTACCTATACTGATTGAGCCTACCTATACTGATTGAGCCTACCTATACTGATTGAGCCTACCTATACTGATTGAGCCTACCTATACTGATTGAGCCTACCTATACTGATTGAGCCTACCTATACTGATTGAGCCTACCTATACTGATTGAGCCTACCTATACTGATTGAGCCTACCTATACTGATTGAGCCTACCTATACTGATTGAGCCTACCTATACTGATTGAGCCTACCTATACTGATTGAGCCTACCTATACTGATTGAGCCTACCTATACTGATTGAGCCTACCTATACTGATTGAGCCTACCTATACTGATTGAGCCTACCTATACTGATTGAGCCTACCTATACTGATTGAGCCTACCTATACTGATTGAGCCTACCTATACTGATTGAGCCTACCTATACTGATTGAGCCTACCTATACTGATTGAGCCTACCTATACTGATTGAGCCTACCTATACTGATTGAGCCTACCTATACTGATTGAGCCTACCTATACTGATTGAGCCTACCTATACTGATTGAGCCTACCTATACTGATTGAGCCTACCTATACTGATTGAGCCTACCTATACTGATTGAGCCTACCTATACTGATTGAGCCTACCTATACTGATTGAGCCTACCTATACTGATTGAGCCTACCTATACTGATTGAGCCTACCTATACTGATTGAGCCTACCTATACTGATTGAGCCTACCTATACTGATTGAGCCTACCTATACTGATTGAGCCTACCTATACTGATTGAGCCTACCTATACTGATTGAGCCTACCTATACTGATTGAGCCTACCTATACTGATTGAGCCTACCTATACTGATTGAGCCTACCTATACTGATTGAGCCTACCTATACTGATTGAGCCTACCTATACTGATTGAGCCTACCTATACTGATTGAGCCTACCTATACTGATTGAGCCTACCTATACTGATTGAGCCTACCTATACTGATTGAGCCTACCTATACTGATTG
>CANNZV010004217.1:0-45318 GCA_947561585.1 Caprella mutica
ATAGTACATCATCACAGTGACTCTTTTCTCTGATAGTACATCTCCACAGTGACTCTTTTCTCTGATAGTACATCATCACAGTGACTCTTTTCTCTGATAGTACATCATCACAGTGACTCTTTTCTCTGATAGTACATCATCACAGTGACTCTTTTCTCTGATAGTACATCATCACAGTGACTTTTTTCTCTGATAGTACATCTTCACAGTGACTCTTTTCTCTGATAGTACATCTTCACAGTGACTCTTTTCTCTGATAGTACATCTTCACAGTGACTCTTATCTCTGATAGTACATCATCACAGTGACTCTTTTCTCTGATAGTACATCATCACAGTGACTTTTTTCTCTGATAGTACATCTTCACAGTGATTCTTTTCTCTGATAGTACATCTTCACAGTGACTCTTTTCTCTGATAGTACATCATCACAGTGACTCTTTTCTCTGATAGTACATCATCACAGTGACTCTTTTCTCTGATAGTACATCATCACAGTGACTCTTTTCTCTGATAGTACATCATCACAGTGACTCTTTTCTCTGATAGTACATCATCACAGTGACTCTTTTCTCTGATAGTACATCATCACAGTGACTCTTTTCTCTGATAGTACATCATCACAGTGACTCTTTTCTCTGATAGTACATTATCACAGTGAATCTTTTCTCTGATAGTACATCATCACAGTGACTCTTTTCTCTGATAGTACATCATCACAGTGACTCTTTTCTCTGATAGTACATCATCACAGTGACTCTTTTCTCTGATAGTACATCATCACAATGACTCTTTTCTCTGATAGTACATCATCACAGTGACTCATTTCTCTAATAGTACATCATCACAGTGACTCTTTTCTCTGATAGTACATCATCACAGTGACTCTTTTCTCTGATAGTACATCTTCACAGTGACTCTTTTCTCTGATAGTACATTTTCACAGTGACTCTTTTCTCTGATAGTACATCTTCACAGTGACTCTTTTCTCTGATAGTACATCTTCACAGTGACTCTTTTCTCTGATAGTACATCTTCACAGTGAATTTTTTTTCTGATAGTACATCATCACAGTGACTCTTTTCTCTGATAGTACATCATCACAGTGACTCTTTTCTCTGATAGTACATCTTCACAGTGACTCTTTTCTCAGATAGTACATCATCACAGTGACTCTTTTCTCTGATAGTAATTCATCACAGTGATTCTTTTCTCTTATCCTACATCTTCACAGTGACTCTTTTCTCTTATAGTACATCATCACAGTGACTCTTTTCTCTAATAGTACAACATCACAGTGACTCTTTTCTCTGATAGTACATCATCACAGTGACTCTTTTCTCTGATAGTACATCTCCACAGTGACTCTTTTCTCTGATAGTACATCATCACAGTGACTCTTTTCTCTGATAGTACATCATCACAGTGACTCTTTTCTCTGATAGTACATCATCACAGTGACTCTTTTCTCTGATAGTACATCATCACAGTGACTTTTTTCTCTGATAGTACATCTTCACAGTGACTCTTTTCTCTGATAGTACATCTTCACAGTGACTCTTTTCTCTGATAGTACATCTTCACAGTGACTCTTATCTCTGATAGTACATCATCACAGTGACTCTTTTCTCTGATAGTACATCATCACAGTGACTTTTTTCTCTGATAGTACATCATCACAGTGACTCTTTTCTCTGATAGTACATCATCACAGTGACTCTTTTCTCTGATAGTACATCTCCACAGTGACTCTTTTCTCTGATAGTACATCATCAAAGTGACCCTTTCCTCTGATAGTACATCATCACAGTGACTCTTTTCTCTGATAGTACATCATCACAGTGACTCTTTTCTCTGATAGTACATCATCACAGTGACTTTTTTCTCTGATAGTACATCTTCACAGTGACTCTTTTCTCTGATAGTACATCTTCACAGTGACTCTTTTCTCTGATAGTACATCTTCACAGTGACTCTTATCTCTGATAGTACATCATCACAGTGACTCTTTTCTCTGATAGTACATCATCACAGTGACTTTTTTCTCTGATAGTACATCTTCACAGTGATTCTTTTCTCTGATAGTACATCTTCACAGTGACTCTTTTCTCTGATTGTACATCATCACAGTGACTCTTTTCTCTGATAGTACATCATCACAGTGACTCTTTTCTCTGATAGTACATCATCACAGTGACTCTTTTCTCTGATAGTACATCATCACAGTGACTCTTTTCTCTGATAGTACATCATCACAGTGACTCTTTTCTCTGATAGTACATCATCACAGTGACTCTTTTCTCTGATAGTACATCATCACAGTGACTCTTTTCTCTGATAGTACATCATCACAGTGACTATTTCCTCGGATAGTAGTCATTAAAAGCAAAAGCGTATGAATCATTCCAATTGAGAACTGCATGTAATTCTTCAGACTCATATAATAGTAGCCTCTCTGCTGATATTTGATTTATTTCCTCTAACTGTCCAAGAACGAGTTTAACATATGATGTCATTGTAAAATATTAGAGTTTTTAGAATAATAATCTAGGATCAAAACTCCTCTGATCTCTGAGAATGAAGGATAAGATTTTATCTAAAGGTTTCAAACATTTCCTGATCATATCTTTGATTTGGATTTATCTGATATAATACAAAGTAATTATATATAAATTATATTCCATAAGTTTACTGGTTTATCGTATTATTTCCCTTACTAAAGCCATTTTTCTATAAAAATAAACCGTATAAGTTATGACTCATAAAAACAGTACTAAAATAAATTGTAAATCAACATTATTCATTATTAGGAATTAATGTGAATATATTATTGATGAAGACGTATGCCACTATTATTATTTACTCTCCACATTGTATGGGATTGTTATGTTGGCCATTGGGAATAATAATAAGAGAAGAATAGCAATGCAGTAAATAATAAAATGATGGGTAGACTAGTAATATTCTACCATTCTCATTATTGTAAAAAGAGTATTTTTTCTGTCTAAGATTGATTCACAAAAATATAAAATTAGTGCTATCCACTAACAAAATTTCTCTGTAAAACGATATTCCTAGAAAATGTACCCTTTCCATAAAAGGAAGAACAGAGAAAAGTCATCGCATTACTGGATTAATATAATGTGTAATAACATTCTTATTATATGAAAGGTATTGGCTAATAAATGATAACATATCATTGATAATCAAGGCTCTGATTGGATTATTATTGCAACCTAATAGATTATTTGTATTATGACAGAAATGATACATCATAATGAAGACGAAAGAGTCTTGTACTGTTAATAGACTTCATTTCATCACTGTGAATAATGTAACTCAAGTTAGAATCAATTCACAGCTTAGAAATTATAGGAGAAATAATTAGACTTCCAGCTTAGCGCTTTATGACACTCTAGTAAAATAATTTGAGACACTCAGGTGTTCATCCAATAAACTTTGACACAAAAACATGACAATTAAGGGTATCATACTAAAATATTGATTTAAGGTAAACTAGATTATGTGTGAGCGGCAGAGCGCATACTTTCGCCACCGCTTTGACCCGTTCTCTCCCAAAATTTAATTTACTGCTAACTGGATGATGACTAATTGTCCCACCAAGTTTCATGCAATATGATTCAATAATAATTTTTGAGTTATTGAGTTATAAATGACCTTGACCTTGACCTTAGACTGGATTGCTCCCAAAATTCTACCAGATAGTTCCTGGACATTTACCAATTAAGTTTCAGACAATTCAGTTGAGTTACAAATGGCCATGACCTTGATTTTTGACCTTTGACCCTATCGCTCCCAAAATCTAACAAAATGGTTCCTGCATATTGACCAATCGTCCCACCAAGTTGCATGTAATATGGTTCAATACTTTTTGAGATATAAATAACTATGACCTTGACCTTTGGCCGGGTTACTACCAAAATTCTACCAGTAGGTCACTGGACATTGACCAATCGTTTCACCAAATTTCAGGCAATTTGTTTTAACACTTTTTCAGTTAAGCGAATAACAAGATGATAAATAAATAGATAAGTGACGGCTATAATATAACCTTCCTGCATTCTGCGAAGGTAACTACGACAAAATTGGATAATCGTTATTACTTAGTTTTATTGGTATTCATGATGCCTGCATGTATCATGTCAATTTAGTGTTTCAATATTAATGATCCTTTGTTAAAATAATGGGAGTAATTTCAATAGACTCAATAGACTTATACTATAAGTATAGTGCATCGAACTGGAATGCTGAGACACTAAAGTGCATCACACTGAAAACTTTCAAGCTGTATAAATAAATAAATACATCAAAAGTATAGTTGATGCACTTTAATGTCACGTTTTTGAGCAAAAATGCTACGGTAAATATGAGGTGTGTCAATACACCAGACAATGTAATGAGTGAACTATGATAACTGATTGATTTAGTTACTTTGGTAATTAATCTTTTGGAAATTAAAATATTGATGTATTACGTTTAAACCTCACCTTTAGTGAAGATATTATGTTTTTTAGGAACAATTATATTTTGTTGTTATAATTACACAGTAAACAAATTTAGTTTGAAGATTATTTATTAAAGGAGAATACAAAAATATTCAAAATCTTCATTCTCATAATATCGGATATATTTCATTTCATTTCAGATGTGACTCAATTTGACAGCTTACATGAAACCCAAAAATTAAAAATTTGTCGTAACTAACAAAGTATCAAAAAATTCGTTATCGAGATATTGAAACTCTGATTCTAGAGTAATTTTTGAATTACCTAAGGAATTACCTAGGGATTTACCTAGGGATTTACCTAGGGAATTACCTAGGGAATTACCTAGGGAATTACCTAAGGATTTACCTAGGGAATTACCTATGGAATTACCTAGGGAATTACCTAGGGAATTACCTAAGGATTTACCTAGGGAATTACCTATGGAATTTCACTCAAAACAAACATTGTTTCACGAAAATCTAGATGATCAAAACTGCTAAGTTTTCAAGATTCTGACATTTGAAGTTTTAAGAGGAATCCTACCTAGATATTCACGAATAATTTTTTTTCCTAACAGATGGTTATCTGTGAAATATCAAACATAACAGACCTCGATAATTATTATAATGTTATTAAATTTACAATAATAATTGTTAGAAGTGTTTGCCTCCAGTTTCAGATCTGACACCTCATCCAAAGAGACTCCTGCAAGCGAGAAACTAACTAATCGTCAAAACTAAGCAGTTTTGTCAGTAATCAGGGTATAAATATCTTGATAACGTAAAATCTTTTAAACATTTTGTTATTCCTGAAAAATTTTTTTTAGGTATTTTTCAATGCAATCTGTCGAATTTTGGTCGAAACTGAAATGAAACACCCTGTAATCAGGAAAAAATTACTTTTGGTAAAGCTTCAGGAGATAATATGTCATCATAAATCACGATCGGCGAATCAATATTTATTTTTCAATGATTATTATTTTATATTAGCTATCCTAAGATGAAAATAAATCAATTAATTAAAATCTCAAAATACATGTAAGTAATACATAGTGTGATTACCGATGTTTATCTATCATAATTTATTGCAGTTCATTGTTTTGTTTGTGTCTGTTGATATACTAGATTAAGATTGATAGTGTGAACGGGGCTCACACCTCAATAGAAGATGGCCACTGCAACACAATAACTAAATTCTCAACAGAGAGTAAATATAAATACAATAATTCAGCCTCTCTGCATACAGAGTGTTTAGTTAATGGCTCACATGCAAATACAGTAAATCACGCATTGTATATAATGCTTCTGAATGTAATGAACAGTGAATTGAATAGCCTAATGCTATTGTATTTAGAGTATATCGAGTTTCTTAGTGAGTTCTAAGGAACATAGGCATTTAAATTAATGATTCGATATCCACAAATTGAATCTGTTCAATTGTTCTAAAAATTATCGGTGCCTATAAGCAAAGTATATATTATCGGGCTTCTGAACTAATGGTCACGTATGTCAAATATAAATAGACCATATACTTCTATTGTATATATAGGCTGTAATCTTTAAGTGTTTAGATTCGGAGAAGATATTCAGATATTATTCAGATATTATTAATGAGGATCTTTATTGGTTCGAGGTGTATAAGAGGAAGAGCAGTATAAAAACCTTATTTTAGTCTCCTACACAGTACAGAGAACCAATTACTTCTGTGCCTGTCATTTTCGCACTATCTGAAATTAAACTCAGATAAATGTCATTGCAATACAGTTATATAATGTAATATGCAATATTATTAATATAATGGATAAGCTAAAGCCTATTTATACAGTATATTTTTTGTGCAGAAAATACTTCAGTCGCAAAATAATTTTTCAATATATTACTTCATCTTGCAAGACAATAATAGTTATTCATGAGCAGCTTCTGATTGCAGTTTTCACATTAGATCACATTAATAACATTAAATCATATTAGAAATCTATAAACTCACCATTGATAATTTAACGACAAATTTATGAATGAAAATGAAACCAGTATCTTGTGTGTGTGCAGAAAATATAATTTTGTAATTTACGTATCTATACGTTACCAATTTGCAAAGAGTGCTACTAAAAATATTTCAATTAAACCCTAGTTAATTGAAAGTAAAATAAAAAAAGATGCTCTGTTCCAATTTGCATAATATTCCATTATCCTGAAATAGAATAGTCAGTTCAGTCGACAAAATCTACCGAATACTCGCGACTCTCACGAACCGCCTACAAATTTTATAGGGCCTAACCATATTTAAAATGACATTAGTCCTCTTTCATAATTAGAAAGAGGTTGCATGTTTTTCTTTCTTTTTACAGAAAATATTTGTCATTGTATAACATTTGAGGAATTTAGTGATTCTATAAGTAATGCAGAGGAAATATTGTCCAATAGCTTAAATATTCTTCAAACTTTCGGAACAAAATACATTATTATATGATTTTCAACTATAATAATAATTTGTATTATCATCATTATGTAGGACAGACAGTCATGCTGTTTTCTAGGTTGATGGTCAATAGGCAGATGGTTCATGTGGTGAGGTCATACCCCTTTAGGAGTACAATCCAGGTCAATGGAGACCGTATTCCAGGAACTAAATGGCGATGCAGTGGTCTATATTGGGAAGAGAATTATAGCCAGATAAACGTGACTCATCACTTCTATAACTGATGGTTATAGCACATATCTTTAAAATAAAATGTGCCATTTAATTACCAGCTGTTATCCAAGGCTTTTAAATGTGACAATAGGGAAGAAGTATAGTTGATAAATAATATCGAAAAGTTATGATAGGGTCGTATAAAATTAAATGGGCTTGCTCTCAAGCTTTAGTAGCCTCACCATATTTTTCATAATGGGACATGACTAATCATAAGTCATACAATATGTATACATGTATGTAACCTCTACTGAAAGATATAAATTTACTGATGTTAATATGATATTTTTTTAGAATGAATGTGGTTCAAACATAAATTACGGCAAGACAGAGTGATATTATTAAGTTCTCGTAAATATTATTCCTCTGTTGATGGACATTGTCATTTAGTCTGTCGCTGCAGCTAAAACACGTGTGAAGTTCTTCTTCTCTGTTCATCGGCCTGCCTTTGTACTGCCGTGATTTGTAACCGTTTGTTTTATTGTAAAGAGGATATTGTGTTTGACACTGTGAAGGTACCGAGAAGCTTTTAAGCTAATCACTCCTGAACAAAGACCAGATTGCCTGAGGTTAGGATACAAAAAGTAGAAAAGGTAGGGAGATAAACGATGGTATTAAATGGCAGTGAAGGGGTAATCGTTCACCACCTACAAATGCGCACAAAGATAAATAGTTAACAAAAAGTCATGTGAAATTTGTAAATGAGTGATCGCATGTGAGTATCCATAGTTATTTATTATAATATTTTATAGAAATATAATTTATATTTGTAAATAGTTTTGTAAATTAGCATAGTATTTAAAAAAAATATATAAAGTTTTCGATATGATACCTAGCTATATTATCGATAGTATTTGATACATCCAAAAGTTAGTAAAATAAAAAATATTGAAATAAAAATTGTTTACTGTTATGAACAATAATAAAAATAAAATCAACAGAAGGTTATATATTTTTAAGTTATGAAATAAGACTTAAAAGAAATGTATTCATTAATAAAAATAAGTTAATAATCGCATGTTTCTTTGAATAGAGAATCAGATTATTCAGTGAGATAATCATATCCAATTTATCGCCCCCCATTCAATGTATTCCAGTCTGGCCTATCCGAGCCAATATCCTAATTATGCCTGGAAATTCTCAACAACGACTGGAACAGCGCTGAGAGTCTTGCGAGACTATACAATGAGCATAGTATAATATAGGAAGTAAATAAGCTAGGTATTGCACAGCATCTTAGCCAATTGGAACTAAATTTAGCCATGTAATTGGATAAAAAGCCAATGTTATTGAAGTGGATATTTAAAATTACAGAACATGTAATTATGTACTATAGATCCGAGTAATCAAACTGAGTTGGTTTGTACTAAAAATGTCTTTAAAGCTACCGAATTTACGAGAGTATGTAATTTATCCTGTATGGATAAAGTTTCTGGTTGCTTTAATAGGAAGGTATAAATAGGTATAAGTATAAAAATAATTTTTATAAAGTCAGTTTTAGTGACAATTGATATTCCATATTTGATGATATAGTGGGATTAAATTAAACCATATTTTACAAAATTCACACTCTTTCATAAATACAATTCATATTGCTATTATATAGTGTGACAAAAAAAACTAATACCCATGAATGGGTATTAGTTTTTAGAAAACTAATGGCCATTTCAGGGCAAACTAAAGAAAATTTTATCCAAATTCGGAGTAGCTTTTTATATAGGGCCTTACATTCACTATAGAGGAGTCAACTGTAGAGGAATTCTACTGTAGTTACAATTTTCATTATGCGACCCACATTGCTCTTGAAAATATACCGCGTCGATATCAAACACTACAAATGAATTTGAAGTTCTGCTACTAAAGTAAAGGAGTATTGGCTGCTACCTGATGAAATATGAGCTGCTTTTTCAGCTACAACAACCGCTGCTGACATGCCGGTCACTAAAAAACATCGCTTTTATGACCCAATATGGAGAGTTTCGAAATGTTGAATTGAAATTCGATAATTTGAAGTATGGTTCATTCACTTGTTGTAGTGTATAATTTCAATGCATTATAGTTATATATACATTTTGGGACTATACATACAAGCATGCAAAGATTCACGAAAATGAGTAGAAACATTTTACATAAATTGTAAAAGAGAATATTTTTCTTGCTATAAATGGGTTGTTATTCCATTGTGTTTTGTGCTTCTTAAAAAAGGATTCCCTTATCATTTGAAATTACTATAACATAGGAACTAATTAGGAATTTCAATATTTGTGGAAACATTTTTATATAAATAATTATAAAGTTAATTATTTAAACATGTGCGAGCCTCCTGGTTTTCTTACCTATTGTAATATATATTTTTGTCTCCACGAACTAGTCTTGTTACATCTAATGTTCATCTTGAAAGCAGAGTAGCATATTGCGACCGGACGAGATTATTATATCCATTGCATTATAATGAAATGGAACAAAATAGAGGTATCCAACTATGATATATGAGATTGTAAAATTAATAATAAGTTATGTATACCAGGACTTAATGGGAGTACAGTTTTTACTTCAAATTCCAAATGTCCCCCTTTTTGGAAGACTAACAATTTGAGGAGGTCTAAAAGCTACCTAACTTCATGTATAAGGATCTATACCCTAATGTGGGGGATCGAATAGGAGAGTTCAAAGTCCCGTTACTTGATATATCAATCGATAGGAGGAATTGCATTTCCCCGGCAATTTGAGTGGGTAAGTGATCTGAAGAAGTTAGTCAAAATGTACCTTGTTAAAGAACTGTCCTGTTACTTCTCACGATGGATGAGTTAACAATTTATAAACTCAATATTGGCAAATGACATAAAAGAACTTCGGTTCGGTTATAGTCCTTTAATTTATAATGAAAATATGAACAAGTAACTGAAAAATGTTTTGGCAACTCGAAATTATTTATGCTTCCAAGAATATTATCGACAGTTTCAAATTCTATATTTATTTTCAAACATTCGTATTTGTTTGGAATTATCTACTTTTCTATGTTATTACTGAAAGAAACCATAATTTATGCGTCAAAAACTAAATTAAAGGTATTACCGATTATTTTCTAATGATAACGTAATGACTATCCAATTTCAATAATAAAATCTTTCGAAAATCATACGGGAATTTACATAATAAATTTAAATTATGATAATTTTAAGTATATAATGACGTTTTTCCACAAAGAAAAGATCCTTTCAAATGAATAAATATTGGAATCTATATTTTATTCATAAACTCTAGACTATGTTTCCAAATTGTAATTTCAAAACATTGCTCTACATTCATTACCACTGATTTGTATGCAATGCACTCTTCAAAGAATGCGCAGGCATCCAATGCAGTCAAGAGTCCAATTACTCAGATTTGACAAATTAACTTGATGTCAATAACTCGAAAACATTGTCAATGGACTTGGAATCACTTCAGAACTGTGTTCGAACCTTATTGGTGAGAGTGGGTGTAGTACCCCAGGTAGCAACGATTCTTGGGCCAATGTTGTCCCAATAATGGCCTAAGAAAAATTGCTACTTGGGGTGTTATTTGGATTAGAATATTATCTGAACTGTATTCTAGGTCTCTTCTAATTTGGAACTGAGATACAAAGGTGTACTTTATAGTTTTATTTTTTGTGATTGATAAGAACTAGTTAATATTTTAAAATATGCAACAATTAATAGAATCTTATAAATATAGAAAAAAGGGATAGAAATTACATTCTTATATTTGTACATATTAAAAAAAACATGAAAAATAAGATTTCGATTGAACTATTTACATTTTATATCTTATTATATTATCATATCAAATTGAATTGATATTGTAATTAAACTGTATAAATTCAATTAGGGAATTTTTTTACAATTGTTTACATTTACAAAATATGGAAAATGGCCATGGAAAATTAACTTTTACTGATACATTATTTGATGAAATCTGATATTTAATTAGGTAATATGATACACATTGTTTATCTAAATAATGATCATTAAAAAATGTAATATATTTTGATTTAGTTCATTTTGATCTAGTGAAAAATAGATCAAGTTTCTCAGGAGTCATTGTCGCCGTCTTGTTGTATTAATTCACGTTATTTGAATACAAAGAACATTTATATATGTGGGTGTAATAAAGCGCCATCCGTTTTATTTTCAGCCAAACTTATTTTTAGTAGTAAGACTTCTACTTTTTATGCAAATAGTTCGATTTAGATGAGATATTCCATAACTTCAATCTAAGTGGGATTATCATTTTTCTTTATTATCACATAAACAGAAAGACAAAAGAATTATTTGCATCATCATAAAAAATAAGTTTAATCAAATAATATTTGTTATCCAAATACTAATATTTTGTAAGTTGATGACAATAACTTTTGAGTATTGAAAGAGAGTGCAAACATGTATGTGCGGTAACAATGTTTTTTCTAGAGTCAGAAATAGTTATTAGAAATAATTCAAATTAATTTAAAAAATACAAATGGATATTTTAAGGGATTGTTTGAAAAAACGATTTACAATTTCCAAAAAAAATATACATTACTTTATTTTTAACCGAACATCTGCAAACTAGAGGTAATAAATGTCTTGTGTGTGCAAAATAAGCCTTTTCTCAGGTAAAGTCTACCCTCAGATATATCTTTCCCTTTTCTTTTTAACCCCATAAAAACGCCTGCCTGCCTAATAGCTCAATAACTCAAACTACAAAATATTCCTCAACACGATTAGGAAAATCCTAAAAACGGACTTTCCAATTTTATTTCCTGTTCCATATAATTATTCATGGAAACTTTGGTCAGCCATTAAATATTTTTACGACACATCTTCCGTGTGAGAATCTCAAATAATTCATTAAGGCTTGAGGTGAAGGAAATAATAGTGTGAGGTGCTAGAATTTAGTTGTTCTGAAACATTTATTGTTGTAAGCAAATAAAAAAAATAATTGGACTACCATAAACATTATCTTTTATTTTAACTTGTTAAAGGGTCACTCAAGGCAGCTATTTTGATTGTTACGATAAATAATGTTCCAATATAATGTTCCTCCTTTTTAAAAACTTATTATAGGATTGGAATGAATTGAGATAAATATAAAGATATTCAATATATTACTGGAAAATTACTAGGAATACCAGAGGTACGTGTATAGAGAAGAACTTTCGGTTTGGGCACTACTTTGGGGCAATGGACAAATTTTACGAACATTTTTTTACGAAGGAAATCTTAAAAGTGAGCTTCACTTGAAAATGCTTAATGACTTAATATTTCTATCAGTTCAGCAAATTTGCACTAATTCCTTCAGATATTTTTAGTTTAATCATTATGGCGCACCAGTCCATAGGCGGATTTTATAAGACACAAACAAACTTTCAAACAAACAAAGTTATTGGAATGGAGTTTGGTGTTGAATGGCCCCCGAGAAGCCCTGGTCTTTTTTTTCTTTCAGGCCATATCAAGAAAAATATCTTCAATACGCCACCTCCATGATTGGAAATACTTTTTCGGTGAATTGGGAGGAAATTTCTTGCATTGAAGAACAATCCACTAATCAACGAAATAAAAGTAACAGCAAAGAGAAACAATTCGTATCAAACATGTTGAAGAGAACTGAAATCTTCATTAACATTTTCTATATGTATATTCATATTTCCTCTCATTGAATACGGTAATAAATATTGAAGAATGTTATGTATTATCTCTGCTATGGATTGTATATGTTGTTCTTATCATCGAACATGTAAATATAGTTTAAAGTAAACAATAATCATATTTTCGGGAGTATATTGTAAACCGATTTGAAGTATTCAAATTACTACTAATACTATGAATTTCTAAAAAGTGACCACATTTTTTGGGAACACCCTAGCTAGTGTCCTATAAACTTCATTTGATAGAATATATTTGTTTATATATGCTTTTGAAGATTTGTGCTATATCCGTTTTCTTCTCAATCCCCCCCCCCCCCCCAAAAAAAAAAGAAAGATTTGACGCCATCTGTTTTGATTAATTTATCATCAATAATTTAAGTCAATATATTTTGATTATACGTATCATTCCTTCCTTAGTTAGTAAATCTGTTATTCTGTGAGTGGCTATACAAGGTGGGCTAAATATGGAAGTAAATAAAAGTGGAGATTATAATGAAATGAAAAATATAATTAACAGTTGATATGTGTTACATACAAAGAAAATATAATTTATTCAAAATGGCCCCCTTTGCATTTGATTACTGCCTCCAGTCTAAGGCAAATAAATACCTTCTGTCGCGACACGCCGCTGTTCTTGAGGAATTTCTAGCCACGCTCGCTGTTGAGAGCGTTTTTAAATCGTTCACACTGCGATGAAATTCCACTGATAATGATTTAGAGAATGAGCCACAAAAAAAAGTCCATAGAATTTAGATCCGGGAAGCAGAGAGGCCACATTTATTTGGACCAAAAACTAGGAATATGCTCTCAGCACCAGTTCTGAGTAACATTCGCTGTATGTGACGTAGCAGCGTCTTGTTGCACAGTCTTGTTGAAATGTCAGCAAAGTGTAGTCGCCGAAGTAGTCTCTACCTATTCCACCATTGGTTTTTGAATGTTTTCAACATAATATTTGGCGTTAATTTTGGCGCCATGATCGACAAAACTGTGAGGAGCCCTCCAGCTTTTGGTAATGGTGGCCCAGACTATTACAGGAGATGGTTTCATGTTTACGTACACCGTTTTGTGATCACAAGGAATGTTTTTCCTTATTTCTTCCAATTATTCTGTAATTTCTTCGATTATGAGCCAATAATAAAACTGTGATTATATTTTCATCTAACGAAGCAATCTCAATTTGCATTACAGCTACTGATAGAATTTGTCTCTTTTGAAGGGTGAAAGAAAACATTTTCAGGTTTTCGTCAACGAGTCATCTCATGGTTCAGGTACTCATGTCAGCTGTCTTCGCTATAAACCTATTCGATCATTCTGGTTTTCTCCTAATCTTCTCTCGAATGTGTTTATTATTGGTTCTGACCTTTGGGAGCGTGATCTTACACTTCCTGGACGATCATACAAATAATCTCTTTCATTGAAATGCTTCAATGATTTCTAGACAGGCGATCTCTCAATTGAAAGTTTCTTTGCAATTACGGAATCCGACTTTCTGGTAAGGTGTAATGCAACTATATCTTAAATAATTGAACTGGATAAATTTTTATACAAACACAAATTGTGATATATGATAAAGTTGTTCCTTGGTTATTCTATAAGCCTAATCACCTAATTAGGTACTACTTTTCTCCATGAATAGATATTTTATGTTTGATGAAATGTTCCCATACTCTTACTCCCCAACTTGTAGAGCAACTCGCCAAGGACAAGTCAGCGTCAAAATATTCGCCGCTGATATTTTGGCGCGTGATTTATGTATTACCAGAGTATACATCATTTGTACATAAAAATAACTTGAAAGTGGATGGAACCCTAAATTTATACATTTAAAATTGGATAAAAAAATTTTCCATTAAAAACAAGAAGAATACTATGAATCAAATTACATATACTCGAAGCGAATTGTCCGTGGCGCGTTATCCCGCGATGAATTGTCCGGTCATCGCTTTCAGTATTTAGTTATAAACAAATTAGGCAGCTATGCTACTGCAACATTGACGTTATTGTGTATTATATGTTTCTATAATTTTCAATATATAACATTAATAATTTGCGCTATTCAGTAAAGTATCAGTTTAATCAAAACTTATTTTCTGATTAAAATTTCTCATTCTATGAAATATCCACGGGTTATTTCATTATTAGATATTGTAGTTAAGGTGAAAAACAGCTTGAAAACTTATTGCATTAACTTTACTAATGAAGTTCAAACAGCAACGTTTGTTTATATAATTTTAATTAGAAATCATAACAAAGAACATTATGCTTTCCCTTTTTTTTTTCTGCGTCAGATTAGTGATTGGAACTATTGTTGCACACTAACTGTCAAAAACTTTAAAATTGTTTACAAAATATACAATGAATTAAATTTCATAAAGTATTTAGGTTTATGATTCTTAACTTCATTTCTAAAATGAGGTGTAATATATACATATTTTTATTAGAGCATTAGAGAGTATTTTTAAATTAAATCATGTATTTGATGAAATTCATATATATATTTATTAAATATCATCCATATAGGTCAATCTTTGCAAGAAAACTCTTTCATTTTTTTCATAGAATTTTTTTAAAGAACAAAAAGAAATTGGTGAGAACTCTAAAAACTGAATATATCCAAATTGCAATATCTAATTCTAACATTCTACAATTCTAGATATTCTTAAGTCCCCCTTCACACTGGCGTTTCTCAGCGCCGCGTTAGAAAAAAGGCTCATGGCAAAATTTTTAGCTGCAATTGATTTTAACGGAACCCTTCACACTTGCGTTAGAAAAAATGCTGCATTTTTTCTAACGCAAGTGTGAAGGGGGCCATAGATACTCTATATACTCTCTCTGTTTTTTATTTTTGGATACTATTGTCATAGAGTCAATAAAATGTTTCCATCATATTATTGAGATGTATGAAAAAGCGTATTTAGAAATCACGAAGTTCATTCTTCATATTTTATGATCCCACCGCAAATTTAATCCGGGCTTAAGGAGGGAACCCGCTTACAAATAAGGGCCACTAATAAATACGGACTGCAGATATGTTGTCAATCCCATGCAATTGACTATATTTATTTTCTCTCTCGATTTCTCGATTCTTTAGAAACTATTTTCAACATAACGCAGAAATCGGATGAAATAAAAATAAGTCACTTGAAATAAATCTCACAGAAGGAATTGATTCTTTCGGTACGAATTCTGAGTAACTCTTTGAGGACATTGATGCATCACAGCGGGGGACATTTATATGACAGTTTGCGACATTTATATGATCTTAATAACATAATTTCTATCAGTAAATCATTTTGAAGAAAATAACTTCCTTTTACCTAGGGTAAGCTTACGAGTTATCGGTCGCTTCTAATATTCGGTCATATAGGACAAAATTTAAATACCAAATTTTTATTATATCGTTTTTTCTTATATGACCGAAGATGTAAAACCGACCGATAATTCGTTACTTACCCTATTCATAAATCAGTGTAATAATTATTGAAGGTTTGAATTTAAAATAAATTGAAAAGTACAGCTAATTATACTATTAATAAGTTCATAAAGATGGTTCAGTACCTATTTTATAACCAAATACACGTAACAACGAACTAAATAACGAACACTTTTTTGTTCGCAAAGGCATAAAAGACAAGAGCTTATAAAGAAGATGCAAGTGCATTAAATTTACCATAGAGACTAATATGCTGCACCAGAGCCATGTAATTAGCTCCCTAAATCTCTCGATTGGAAATTAGTATTCCTTTTTATTGTCCCAGTGAGCAAATTGAATTGAGGACTGCAATAACAGTGTGACGTTAGAATAAATACACAGTACTACTTTTAATACTTGCACTATTAGGTATGTTTATTTTGTAGTTTATTGAAATCAATATAGATGATATAGTAAATCCTAATCAGAAGTATGCATGGGATGTTTAAATCTATTTTCATTATATATCCTTGTAATTTCAAGGCCGTAGTTTGTTTATTAATTTGGTTTCGTTTTACACGAAAAAATCACTCTATGCAGAAAGTTATATTATAAATGAATTGTAATCAATGCAGTGAACTTTTGTAAGTGTTACGTGTTCCATTGAAGGCAAATATCGAAATTGAAATGATTTCAAATTGAAAAGAATTCGTGAGTGAATAAAATTGTTTCCCATGAGGAAAATGTACGAAAAATAAAGAATTTTCATCACTATTAGATGAAAATAATAACAATATTGGACTCAATTTTAGCGAATAATATGTTAAGATAAAATGATATTCTTTAGTATTTTCTTTAATTGGAACGAATTATAAAATAATAATTAATATTAATGTGATTCTTGAATAGAAGTTATTATTTTCAGAATATGATAATATGGAGCAATAATTTAATGTTATTGGGATATTATATAATAATAGTAGATAATGTTTCATAAAAAGGAATATAATTGAATATAATAGAAGATAATTTTAAAATTGACAGAGTACTTAAATATTATATTGAAGAAATGATAGTAACAAAAATAATAGAAAATAAAAGTTTCCAGCAAATAATGTGATAAATCCATTAAGAAAAAAAAAATAACTACCAATATTTAAAAAAATCTAATTATTTCCTATTCACTAATACATTTATGAAGCCATTAACGAACATTAGAACTGTTTACTTTAAATATATTTATTATGTGTTAATTGTGTGGTATGTGTTTAATAATTTTATATATGATATGTTTAATTGCAAGTACTGTGTTCACTGATTATATACTCAAAATGAAACAAAAATTCACAAAAAATGAATGTAAACACGTTCATAATATTATCTACACGAAGACGTTAGTTACCAATAGATACTCACAAATAATTATTATTCATAAACATCACACATAAAAAGCTATAAAGGGAAGATGGAAATAGAACTAAAAACCAATCGATGAATAGAATTAAAAAGTGGATCTGTTCGACTGTACATTCCATTCATTTCATAGAACTTCTGGAGTCCCTTTCATTCTCATCAAAGGGAGAGAGTGAGAGAGAAAGAGAGTGACAGTGAGTGAGTGAGAGTGAGAGTGAGTGAGTGAGATAGATATTCAATGTCATGCTCATCAGTCTAACTGCTTCTGCAAAACTAGAACTATTTCATTCTCCCAGTGTTAGACCATGTGACCTATTTTAAACTACAGGTGTTCAATATTATTATGATAGTTTATCACTTTATAGTATAGAAATAATTAGGGAAATAATGCTATATCTCTAAATAATACAGTAGAACTCTTCTGTAGTGGACTCCTCTACAGTGAATGTAGAAATCTGAGTGAGAGAAATACCTCAAAATAGTAAAACAATTTCCTTTAGTCTGCCATAAATGGCCATTAGTTTTCTAAACTTGTTGCTATTCAATGCAAAATATAGAAAATTTGTTAACTATTCAGGGTAGTTCTCTTACTCAGCACTCTACGCTCACTATAGAGGAGTCCACTATAGAGGAGCTCTACTGTACATAATGGAAGGTGATATCAGATTTCCATGAATGTTCATTGTGTTCTCACTTGGATTGTTTCTAAAGAGATACATTCACTTTTTTTCCTCATAGTAAGTCAGAAGTTTCTCAATGAATTTTCCGTCAGTTTCTCCATTCTCTTCTTTATCTTTTCACAAAGAATTCATTCACACAATCGACTTCCAATATATTTGTTAATGAAGTACTGCCATGGGAAATGTTTGGAGTGATAATTTGATCTAAATTTTAATTTAAACTGTCAGAATTTGATTTATTTAATATTGTACATATTCTTCTTCCAATTGTTATCAATTATTAAGTTAAAAAATTAAGTTAAAAACCTTGTTTAGTTAATAAATAAAATAAATAAAATATATTTTTTATTATAATAATATATTGCACGTTTCTAATATTACACTAAAAAAAAGAAATATTCCTTATAATTTTAATACCTGTACTTTTAATCCTATAACAGTGCCTGAGGTCAGAAATGTAGTTTTATCCTTCAAAAACAAAAATTGTCATAAAAATGAAATCAAACCTTCTATACTATGTGAAGTTGTAAGTACTATTAGTCCTATTTTAACAGATATTTTAAATAATTCTTTTAATACATGCAGCTATCCAAACTGTTTTAAAATAGCTAGAGTCATTCCAATTTTTAAATCGGGAGACAAACATGACGTATCAAATTTTAGGCCAATTACGACATTACCGATTTTTAATAAGATTTTTGAAAAGATTTTATCTATTAGACTAGGTAACTTCATTTCTTCTAATAATATTTTATCAAACCACCAATACGGATTTAGAGAAGGTATGTCGACAAACTTAGCTATTTTAGAATTTTTATCTTTCGTTTATAAGTCTTTTAAATCAAATTATTACTGTATAGCCCTTTTCCTAGATCTTAAGAAGGCATTTGACACCGTAGATAAAGATCTCTTATTAAAGAAATTAGATCACTACGGTGTCAGAGGTAATTTTAACCTACTTTTTAAAAGTTATCTTAGCAATAGACGGCAGCGTGTACATTTTAATGATATTACTTCTGATTTTAAACCAATTGTTACCGGTCTTTTTCAGGGTTCTGTTTTAAGTCCCTTGCTTTTTAATATTTTTATAAACGATTTAACCATTTTAGCTGAGAATAATAATTTTAATTGCACTCTATTCGCAGATGACGCAGTTTTTTACATTAGGGACTCATCTTTCGAAAATATTTTTAACAGAACGCAATCTTTTATTGACAACCTCACAAAGTGGTTAAATTTTAATAAACTTACTCCAAATGTAAATAAAACCAAATTGATGCTTTTTAACGCTAGGTCTCATAGTGTTTATCCCCTAATACATTTTAATAATAATCCAGTAGAGTTTGTAGAAAATTTTAAATACTTAGGCCTTTTAATAGACAACAAATTAACTTTTAAATCTCATATTATCCAAACCTCTAAGAAAATTAGTCAAATTAAAGGAATAGTTTATTCAGCCAAGCCTTATTTTAACAGAGACTCTTTACTTTTAATTTACTACTCCTTGGCTTATTCTGTTTTTACTCAATGTATTATTTTTTATGGAAAAACTTATAACGTTCACTTACATCCATTGAAAATTTTAATTAACGATATCTTAAGAATAATTTTAAATGTTAAGAGAAATGCGAACAATGTGCCTTTAATATCCACCAATGAAATGTATTTTAAACTAGGTATTTTAAAATTTGAAGATGTATGTAATTATTTTTTATTGTCATTTTTAAGGAAAGCTTTATATGAAGATCCCATAATTCTAGAAAAGTATTTTAATGATTTTATTCCTGCACATGACCATCAAACCAGAGGATATAGAATAATTTTACCGAGAATTAGATTAGAGCTAGAAAGAAATTTTACTATTTTTAGATCTATCGAAGCTTTTAACAATTTACCTGAATTTTTATGTAACCCTATATCCAACTACAGTTTTAAAAAAAAATATAGAAAATATTGTCTTAACCGTTATAACCCTAGTCCTGTTTAATATGTTTTTACTTTGTATTTGTTACTTTTAATATTGACTTATGCAGACCGGTAACTTAGGTAGGTTTTATATTTTTAGGTAGATTTATATTTTTGAATCGGTATTCTATTTTTAGGTAGATTGTATATTTTTAGAAATGTATGATATTTTTAGTTAGATTTTATATTTTCAGATTCTACAAGTCATACTAGACTTTTAAAGAATCAAACTGTTTGTATTTTAAAATTGTATTACTTTTATTTTGTATTTTAACGTGAACAGAATTTCAATAAACAATAAACAATAAACAATAAACAATTATATTCTAACTGATGATGCGATGAAAAATTGACACGATCATTATTTGAATTTAATGCTACACATTAGACGATGTGTGCATGCTAATATGTAATAAAAAATATAAATTATACATACTATTTTGCTGATAATAAATTAAATATTAATATATTTGATATATTATTAAGATTTTTTCACGAATTTGAATATTTTCATTTACTGATCATTTTTTTTCACGATCATCATCTGTACTTTTAAGCTAATTAAAATCATTCATTGTTGTTATTTCATCCATAAGAATTCACATCGAGAGACTCAATTGGATCAGCATCTTTGCTCTAGAACGTGACTTCGCATCGAGAATGAAAATCCCCACCGACAAATACTCTAACAATTACATTACCTTCGCAAACGAAAATATCCTCCATTTCCTTGACTGTTTGTATCTTTCTGGGAATTCTAGGAAAATCCCACGCAAACTCCCTCTCCTCCCCCACACACTTTACAGAGGGAAAAGGGATAGTTATCCATATTATGAAAACTATATACGGTATTATACTCTAACACTTATTTAGGCTCTCAGTACTCGGGAAGTGGGTGAACGTGGATCTTAGAAAAGATACAATGTTACTGGAGAATAATTAGGATTCCAAAAGCTTTGCCAAATTGTGACCGTGGAAATAAGACAGAAAATGGCGGTTTAGTATATTCAATGTGAGAGAAATATGTTTTTTGAACATTTAATATAAGTTAGATATGAGTAAATTTTGACAAAAATTCGGAAATTAGTAATTTTTTATTGATCTCATATTGGTATGTAATGGGTTATCTAAATATGATTAATCTAAATTTTAGACTATTACTTATTGTAAAACTACGAGTAAAGTAAATATGTAACTTATTTCATTGTAACTAATGATGGCTTATTTTGCGAAAAAAATATTCAAATTCAGGTTATTTTTTTATTTGACATTGTAAAATTTATCACAAAAAATCGTCACTATAGTCATTTTATTAGGATATAAATAATTTCAACACAAAATATCGAGATATAAAACTTAGAATTGCGATTTTCAAAATATGTACGTGAATGTAGACATTTTTTGTTGCAACCAATTCAAATCGTCAAATTACTGATCTAATCAGTCCAAAGACCTATGGAATCAAGTTAAATTGACCACAATTACTAGCTGGTCAAATTGACGAAGATATTAGTGTTAGGTTATACCATCCAATCGGGTCACAGTGGGTTTATTTTAGGACACAATGGCAGGACATTTAATCTGCTGGTGTATAATAGTCACGGCGATTTATTATCGGTAGGTGTGTAATCAGGACTGGAAATCCTCTCTGCCTCTTTTGTTCATCTTTTAATCCTCTTATGGATGCTAGCTTCATAATTAGTAATTAGGTAATGCAGTACACGGAGACATGCATGCGAAATATCAATTGGCGACACTCTATGCGTGGAGGGAGAGTTATATTAAACATTATTTCTCTTCTATTTCTTGGGAAAATTTAATTTCTCAATGATAATTTTTCAGTGTAAGCTATCTAAATTGTTAGAGAAATGTTGAGTGATTATGGTTGGTAGTATCTGCTAAGAAAAAATATATCATAGTCATCTTTTTATGATGGAATAGTCATTGCAAATAGTTATTATATGAAATACTGGAATATTATACCCTCTTTTTCTCTACCTCTTCTTTAATAATTCCAAAAATATATCATTTTCATTTAGAAAACTTGAATGAAAAATCTTATATGATAAAGAAATTAAATATGGACCAAAAATATTAAAAATTATTTTCATTGATGTACTGTACTATAAAATATATATTTTGAATTATGTTATCAAACACCTCTTTTAATTTTAATTAAAAAAATTAATGTAATTTTAATAATTTATAAGGATAACATTTTTTCAAGAAAAGCGTAAACTGTTATTTGATACCAAAGACAAATACGTTAATTTAATTCAAACATTCTATTTGTACATCAGAGCATTCGATAAATAAATCTACTCCCCCTTTCTCAAAATCACTGAAACTTTATATAGTCATCGAGTTACTGAAGACATCAAAGCAAGGCCTACTAGAGGAAGTGAAGACCTTAACAGAGTGAAGGACTGTACATATTGAAGAACTGAATAGAGTGAAGGACTGTACATAGTGATGGACTGAACAGAGTGATGAATAAACAGAGTGAAGGACTGTACATAGTGATGGACTGAACAGAGTGAAGAACTGAAAGGAGTGATGACTGAACAGAGTGAAGGACTAAACAGAGTGAAGGAATGAATGAATAACTGAATGAAGAACTTAGTGAAGAACTGAGTAAATAACTGAACACTATGATCTTGACTGAGGAAGGACTGAAGGGCCTCAGGTAAAGTATACACTAATTTATAAAGTTGAATGGAAGAAAATGGAAAAAATAATCTTGTTTTCACTAGTTACAGTTTCTATAACTAAATTTATCTTATCTGATAAACTATACATTTAATTTAAATCACCCAAGCAAGTGAGAGGTTATTTGTTACACGATATTCAATAAAATAAGTGCTCTATAATTTATATAGGGTGATAACTGATAATAGCAGAACCTTCGAAAAAGATATTCAAACTAACGGTGAAGGTTAATGTTAGAAAATTATGAACTACAACACTCTGCTCTAGTCGGTGATTATAAGCGATACTAAAAAGATCTTCTTTCTATGAAGAAAAATAATTACACGATAATTCAGAAGTAATTTACAGAAATTATGTTCAAGTACACAAAATAATTCTCATTTCTTTTCAATACAAAATTTTAAATTCTGAATTAACAGAAATAGGTGTGAAAAACAAAATTAAATGTCTTTCTTTTTTGTTTAAGTAACATTAGTTTTCCATTAAAAACTGTAATATATTTTCCAACATATTTTTGAATTGATTTTAATCTTATTTCCTCGCTTCTTATTTTACAAAATATATTAATATTTTGTAATTAAAATAATGGGTAGGCCAAAATTATCTGACCCTTTTAATTTGCTAATAACACGGAAACCATAAAAACTAAAATGTTGAAACCTGTTATATTTAAAGAATAATATTATTAAGGTCCATTTAACGTCTTAAAATATTTACCTTTTATAATTTTCATGTTTTTAGCCAATTAAAAGGGTCTGTAAATTGTGACTCACTCTAAGACTGCAGTTATTAATACTCTAAGACTGCAGTAATTAATACTCTAAGACTGCAGTCATTATTACTCTAAGACTGCAGTAATTAATACTCTAAGACTGCAGTCATTATTACTGTAAGACTGCAGTAATTAATACTCTAAGACTGCAGTAATTAATACTCTGAGACTGCAGTTATTAATACTCTAAGACTGCAGTTATTAATACTCTAAGACTGCAGTTATTAATACTCTAAGACTGCAATTATTAATAGTCTAAGACTGCAGTTATTAATACTCTGAGACTGCAGTTATTAATACTCTAAGACTGCAGTTATTAATACTCTATGACTGCAGTTATTAATACTCTTACACTGCAGTTATTAATACTCTAAGACTGCAGTTATTAATACTCTGAGACTGCAGTTATTAATACTCTAAGACTGCAGTAATTAATACTCTGAGACTGCAGTTATTAATACTCTAAGACTGCTGTCATTAATACTCTAAGACTGCAGTTATTAATACTCTAAGACTGCAGTTATTAATACTCTAAGACTGCAGTTATTAATACTCTGAGACTGCAGTTATTAATACTCTAAGAGTGCAGTTATTAATACTCTATGACTGCAGTTATTAATACTCTATGACTGCAGTTATTAATACTCTAAGACTGCAGTTATTAATACTCTAAGACTGCAGTAATTAATACTCTAATACTGCAGTCATTAATACTCTAAGACTGCAGTCATTAATACTCTAAGACTGCAGTTATTAATACTCTAAGACTGCAGTTATTAATACTCTGAGACTGCAGTTATTAATACTCTAAGACTGCAGTTATTAATACTCTATGACTGCAGTTATTAATACTCTATGACTGCAGTTATTAATACTCTAATACTGCAGTCATTAATACTCTAAGACTGCAGTAAATAATACTCTAATACTGCAGTCATTAATACTCTAAGACTGCAGTCATTAATACTCTAAGACTGCAGTTATTAATACTCTAAGACTGCAGTCATTAATACTCTAAGACTGCAGTCATTAATACTCTAAGACTGCAGTTATTAATACTCTAAGACTGCAGCCATTAATACTCTAAGACTGCAGTTATTAATACTCTAAGACTGCAGTCATTAATACTCTAAGACTGCAGTCATTAATACTGTAAGACTGCAATTATTATTACTCTAAGACTGCAGTTATTAATACTCTAAGACTGCAGTTATTAATACTCTAAGACTGCAGTTATTGATACTCTAAGACTGCAGTCATTAATACTCTAATACTGCAGTCATTAATACTCTAAGACTGCAGTCATTAATACTCTAAGACTGCAGTTATTAATACTCTAAGACAGCAGTTATTAATACTCTAAGACTGCAGTTATTATTACTCTAAGACTGCAGTTATTAATACTTTAAGACTGCAGTTATTAATACTCTAAGACTGCAGTTATTAATACTCTAAGACTGCAGTCATTAATACTCTAATACTGCAGTCATTAATACTCTAAGACTGCAGTCATTAATACTCTAAGACTGCAGTTATTAATACTCTAAGACTGCAGTCATTAATACTCTAAGACTGCAGTCATTAATACTCTAAGACTGCAGTTATTAATACTCTAAGACTGCAGCCATTAATACTCTAAGACTGCAGTCATTAATACTCTAAGACTACAGTCATTAATACTGTAAGACTGCAGTTATTAATACTCTAAGACTGCACTCATTAATACTCTAAGACTGCAGTTATTATTACTCTAAGAATGCAGTTATTTATACTCTAAGACTGCAGTTATTAATACTCTAAGACTGCAGTTATTAATACTCTAAGAATGCAGTTATTAATACTCTAAGACTGCAGTTATTAATACTCTAAGACTGCAGTCATTAATACTCTAAGACTGCAGTCATTAATACTCTAAGACTGCAGTTATTAATACTCTAAGACTGCAGCCATTAATACTCTAAGACTGCAGTCATTAATACTCTAAGACTACAGTCATTAATACTGTAAGACTGCAGTTATTAATACTCTAAGACTGCAGTTATTAATACTCTAAGACTGCAGCCATTAATACTCTAAGACTGCAGTCATTAATACTCTGAGACTGCAGTCATTAATACTCTAAGACTGCAGTTATTAATACTCTAAGACTGCAGTCATTAATACTCTAAGACTGCAGTCATTAATACTCTAAGACTGCAGTTATTAATACTCTAAGACTGCAGTTATTAATACTCTAAGACTGCAGTTATTAATACTCTAAGACTGCAGTCATTAATACTCTAAGACTGCAGTTATCAACACTCTAAGACTGCAGTTATTAATACTCTAAGACTGCAGTTATTAATACTCTAAATTTGCTGTTATTAATACTCTAAGACTGCAGTCATTTATACTCAAAGACTGCAGCTATTAATACTCTAAGACTGTAGTTATTAATACTCTAAGACTGCAGTTATTAATACTCTAAGAATGCAGTTATTAGTACTCTAAGACTGCAGTTATTAATACTCTAAGACTGCAGTCATTAATACTCTAAGACTGCAGTCATTAATACTCTAAGACTGCAGTTATTAATACTCTAAGACTGCAGCCATTAATACTCTAAGACTGCAGTCATTAATACTCTAAGACTACAGTCATTAATACTGTAAGACTGCAGTTATTAATACTCTAAGACTGCAGTTATTAATACTCTAAGACTGCAGCCATTAATACTCTAAGACTGCAGTCATTAATACTCTGAGACTGCAGTCATTAATACTCTAAGACTGCAGTATTAATACTCTAAGACTGCAGTCATTAATACTCTAAGACTGCAGTCATTAATACTCTAAGACTGCAGTTATTAATACTCTAAGACTGCAGTTATTAATACTCTAAGACTGCAGTTATTAATACTCTAAGACTGCAGTCATTAATACTCTAAGACTGCAGTTATCAACACTCTAAGACTGCAGTTATTAATACTCTAAGACTGCAGTTATTAATACTCTAAATTTGCTGTTATTAATACTCTAAGACTGCAGTCATTTATACTCAAAGACTGCAGCTATTAATACTCTAAGACTGTAGTTATTAATACTCTAAGACTGCAGTTATTAATACTCTAAGAATGCAGTTATTAGTACTCTAAGACTGCAGTTATTAATACTCTAAGACTGCAGTTATTAATACTCTAAGACTGAAGTTATTAATACTCTAAGACTGCAGTTATTTATACTCTAAGACTGCAGTTATTAATACTCTTACACTGCAGTTATTAATACTCTAAGACTGCAGTTATTAATACTCTAGGACTGCAGTTATTAATACTCTAAGACTGAAGTTATTAATACTCTAAGACTGCAGTTATTTATACTCTAAGACTGCAGTTATTAATACTCTTACACTGCAGTCATTAATACTCTAAGACTGCAGATATTAATACTCTAAGACTGCAGTTATTAATACTCTAAGACTGCAGTTATTTATACTCTAAGACTGCAGTTATTATTACTCTAAGACTGCAGTTATTAATACTCTAAGACTGCAGTTATTAATACTCTAAGACTGCAGTCATTAATACTCTAAGACTGCAGTCATTGATACTCTAAGACTGCAGTCATTAATACTGTAAGACTGCTGTTATTAATACTCTAAGACTGCAGTCATTAATACTCTAAGACTGCAGTTATTAATAATCTAAGATTGCAGTCATTAATACTCTAAGACTGCAGTCATTAATACTCTAAGACTGCAGTCATTAATACTGTAAGACTGCAGTTATTAATACTCTAAGACTGCAGTCATTAATACTGTAAGACTGCAGTCATTAATACTGTAAGACTGCAGTTATTATTACTCTAAGACTGCAGTCATTAATACTCTAAGACTGCAGTTATTAATACTCTAAGATTGCAGTCATTAATACTCTAAGACTGCAGTCATTAATACTCTAAGACTGCAGTCATTAATACTGTAAGACTGCAGTTATTATTACTCTAAGACTGCAGTCATTAATACTCTAAGACTGCAGTCATTAATACTCTAAGACTGCAGTCATTAATACTCTAAGACTGCAGTCATTAATACTCTAAGACTGCAGTCATTAATACTCTAAGACTGCAGTCAGTAATACTGTAAGATTGCAGTTATTAATACTGTAAGACTGCAGTCATTAATACTCTAAGACTGCAGTCATTAATACTCTAAGACTGCAGTCATTAATACTCTAAGACTGCAGTTATTAATACTCTAAGACTGCAGTCATTAATACTCTAAGAACTGCAGCTATTAATACTCTAAGACTGCAGTCATTAATACTCTAAGGCTGCAGTTATCAATACTCTAAGACTGCAGTCATTAATACTCTAAGACTGCAGTCATTAATACTCTAAGACTGCAGTCATTAATACTCTAAGACTGCAGTCATTAATACTCTAAGACTGCAGTTATCAATACTCTAAGACTGCAGTCATTAATACTCTAAGACTGCAGTCATTAATACTCTAAAGACTGCAGTCATTAATACTCTAAGACTGCAGTCATTAATACTCTAAGACTGCAGTTATCAATACTCTAAGACTGCAGTCATTAATACTCTAAGACTGCAGTCATTAATACTGTTAGACTGCAGTTCTATCGCTAAAAAATACTGAAAGTTTAGTGTGGATATTTTTTTTTGTTCTGTCGCATTTATACCTCAGTATTTGAGAAATTATTTCTGCTATTTTTTTATGCGATGTCATAATTTTTTGCTGGAAGAGTTGAATGCGCTATAATAGAGAAATTGAGTATAACTTTCAAATATTATAGGGTAGAATGAATAATTGTAATTAATTGATACACCGTGCATATGGTGAGGCTAAGTATTTTTCTAGAAGGGGTTTAAGGTGCTAAGTAATTATCTCGGCTGAAAAGAGATTTCTCTCAATGGGGATAAATTAAAACACAACAAAACAATGACTGAGTCGCAGGGGAATGAGATTGGGTGATGGGGAAAAAAAAGTGATGTGGGAGGCTTGAGAACGAGGCCATATCTTCTCCGGTTTAAAATGAAATTATATGATAGTTTTCCCAATGAAATATTAATCTGTAATCAAAAATAATTATATTTTTAATGGCATATGAACGTTTGTTTTAACTAAGATATTTTATTTCGTTTAATTAAATGTTCCAACAAAATTCTGAAGGGATATATTCATACAATTCATAAAGAATTATACTATTCATACAAAGTCTACCATTCATACCAATCATATACTTTTCATATCATTCATATACTTTTTCATGTGAATAATATACTACTCATATCAACCATACTTTTCATATCTTAATTTATATTCTCCATAGCAATGTGAAATGCAATGTTTTACCATTAATTTGATAAGTGTGCTTAGAATATAATTTTTTTTATTAAAGATGTAATTAATTGGAAATATAACACTTAAATATTTAACTCAATCATATATGTACCAATTCAAAGACAAATCCTTCTGAAATTATCTTTTACCACATATTATAGCTCACGGTATAACTATAACATAAGTTAAAGTCCTAAAAAGGATGAAACAAAGCATTTTCCCTTCCTCCTCTTGATTCTCTCCTCAGACTTGATAATAATTTATCTCAAACATTTCTAAAGCTTCAGTACAAAAGAGAGACAATTTATCCACCATGAAGAGCACTGAGAACTGAGGAAAAAACCTCCATCTACTGAAACCAGATATCATTATCTACAGTGTCTACAGGCCTCATCATCTACAGAGTCTACAGGCCTCATCATCTACAGAGTCTAAAGGCCTCATCATCTGAAGTGTCTACAGGCCTCATCATCTACAGTGTCTACAGGCCTCATCATCTACAGTGTCTACAGGCCTCATCATCTACAGAGTCTACAGGCCTCATCATCTACAGAGTCTAAAGGCCTCATCATCTGAAGTGTCTACAGGCCTCATCATCTACAGTGTCTACAGGCCTCATCATCTACAGTGTCTACAGGCCTCATCATCTACAGTGTCTACAGGCCTCATCATCTACAGTGTCTACAGGCCTCATCATCTACAGTGTCTACAGGCCTCATCATCTACAGTGTCTTCAGGCCTCATCATCTACAGTGTCTTCAGGCCTAATCATCTACAGTGTCTACAGGCCTCATCATCTACAGTGTCTTCAGGCCTCATCATCTACAGTGTCTACACTCTACAGGCCTCATCATCTACAGTGACTACAGGCCTCATCATCTACAGTGTCTTCAGGCCTCATCATCTACAGTGTCTACAGGCCTCATCATCTACGGTGTGTACAGGCCTCATCATCTACAGTGTCTACAGGCCTCATCATCTACAGTGTCTTCAGGCCTCATCATCTACAGTGTCTATAGGCTTCATCATCTACAGTGTCTATAGGCTTCATCATCTACAGTGTCTACAGGCCTCATCATCTACAGTCTTTCAATTCAAGATAACCCACCTATAGACAAAGATAAAGTGGGCTCATAGAATAGAAATAAAAATCATACTCGATCGTCTATAAGTGCCAATCACTCTCACGTGAGAAAGTTCACAAAGTACCACTTGCCAATCACTTTCACGTGTGTTGGTTCACAAAGTACGACTTGCCAATCACTCTCGCGTGTGTTGGTTCACAAAGTACCACTTGCCAATCACTCTCGCGTGTGTTGGTTCACAAAGTACCACTTGCCAATCACTCTCACGTGTGATGGTTCACAAAGTACCACTTGCCAATCACTCTCACGTGTGTTGGTTCACAAAGTACCACTCACCAATCATTCTCACGTGTGATGATTCACTCCGTTGCACCAAATATCCTTTGTGACCTTTCAAGCTATTGATCAACGTCACGTTTGCTTACATTTAAGATCTTTTAGCTATTTAATTTGTAATTAGATCTACCCTTCGACTTGAATTGGTCAATCAATTATGAATAGAAAGTATTCATTATGATTGTCTTGCAAAGCGCCATTGCACTAAATTATAAGCATAATATTTTGCCTTAATTTACATAATTGTTATAATATCAGTTCTTCAAAGCTGTTCAAGTACTTTTCGTTACATTATTAATATATGATGAGACTATAACTAAGGGTTATCAAGATATAGCAAAGTTAGTACTGTTTAGAGAAGTTCGTAGGGGAGAAGTCACCCCTGTTTTAATTACGGTCAAGTCTATCACTAAATTGCTTTTAATTATCCCATTAATTTATGCGGCACAAAAGCTCGCATCTATTATTATGTTACTTATAGCACAATATTATCTATACGAACTTGTTCTATGAATTATGCAATGGTGAATAAACTGAATATATATCAGAGAGAGTTTATTATTATATATAATAACGGTGATTTAAACATTTATGCTCCATTATGATGATAAGTCAAATTGGAATTTAAATACTTTTATTATTTATATTGAACGCTTTCTGAACTTTTTATATTGATGATTGTAAGATAATTCTTCAACCTAAAAAAAAAAAATTATCTGTACTAAATTTATTATAAAAAATGTTTGAATTTGGTTAAACAAGTCAATAACATTCATAATTTTAATGATATTATTTATATTTTCAATAGAAAGGAAAAGTTTCCCGTAAAATGACTGTCATTTATCATACTCTATGCAGAATAAATTTCGCTGCTATTCTTCCAGTATTTCCAGCAACTGGAAGATCCTTCCTATACATAGAAAGAAGTTATTTCTTCTTCTTTTTCTCTATAAATGACAGCTTTACCATACGGATCTAATGGATATGATAGCCATTGCTATGTGACTCTATGAATCTGATGTGACGTTATAGATCTGAGTGTTATTTTCATTACTTATTTATCTTAATAAAGATTATTCATATATTGTTTCATTGTCTTTAAATTAATATTTAACAATGAAGTCCGTTTCAGAATTAACTGTTACCAAAAATAACTATTTGTATTATTTATATATTGATATCGTAACTTCATATATTGTTCCGATCGAGTGATCTTATTGTTCTCTACTTTATCAGCGATGAGGCTAATATCTCATTGTATATAGACAGTGACTATTCGTTAATGCAAATAGGTCTGAAAATAGAACTCACTAATCGAAGTACATCTCCCTAGGCTTTCTATTCAAATGAACTTATTCTTTCACAGGCTTTTATAATACCTCAGTACGGCTATTAGCTACGCCATCTGGTGGAGGTCGATAGTAGCATTGGGTGAATGACCCGCATGAAGAATTGTATGGTGGGGTCATAGAAGAGTATTGTGCTCCCTTCCCCCATTATAATTTTCTGTTTACAAGAATTTGATACATACAGGGTGGCGAAAAAGTAAATTCATATTTATTTGATATCTATAGTAGAATTGGTTTTCATGCAATAACATTTAAAAGTATAAAGTTACTTTTCCGCCACCCTGTATATAAAGACCAAAGATCAAAAGTAGATAAATATATAAAGATCAAACAAGTCAAGGATTTGTGCGAAATTAATAATATGAAATAATTAAAATATATAAAATAACTAAAAATCCTAGAAGACATTCTTATTTATTATCCCCATGGAAATCAAAGGATGAAATATTTTAATTTAAAAGAAAATATAAATAAATTTTATGTCAAGTATTAATTAGTTAAGTGCAAAAGTTATGTGATGCTTAAGCTGACTATATTAATCTAAAGGAAATTATAAAGGATTCACATTCACATGCCATATAAAGTAAGTAACGTTAATTATTTTATTGGTTAATTAGCTTAGTGTAATTAGGACTCAAAGGCAATAACACTGACGTCAAAATTAAAATAAATACAAGGGACTAGAAGAGGCAGTCAGATAGGAAAGTTATTCCAGGAATAAAAATACCTAACACCAGTCGGTAGCAATGTTCATGAATGAAGAAAAGCTACTCCATGAAGTAGTGTGACGAAAGGGACACAATCACTGGTGATTGCACTCACAGATAGAAGAGGAAAATTAAGAGATGATAGTAAATGAAACGTACGAGACTACCTAACACTAAAAATTAAAAACACGTAGTTGAATAGTATACCCTAGCGCTATCCTCTAAAACTGTAAGATGTGTTATGAAATGGTAAAAAAAGTATAAATGAATGATATATATAATTATAAATATTTCATTAATATTATCAGGCATACGGCTTTTATTATTGGATGATACTAAAATTAACTATGACCGATAAAATAGGAAGCATTTACAGTTCATTTCACGATATAGTTCATTTATATATTAAATACCAGCCCAAAATTAATTATTTTCTATGAGAGATACTGAAGAGATATTTTTCTATCCATTATTAATTAAGTGCTTGTTATTTTTAGACAGTACAAATTTTTTTTATTCAAAATAAAATGCATTTTTTATTGTGAAATCAACATCATTATATTTGAGATAATGAATACAGCTAAGTACTATAAGATAATATTAATGAATAAATGAATTATTCATTTATAAAGAGTACGAAGTAATAATAGTTTAGAAGTATAAAATCAGAGCGCTCTAATGTAAATACTTCTACCGACCCAAAAGTTTACTACAACATAAATATCCTGTGGAAAGAACAGACAGCAACATGACCTAAAGAAAAAAGACTGGCAATGCGTAGCCTGTGTGCAAAAAAAACATTATTGAGAAACTATGGTGTAACACAAATTATATTATAATCATTATTGAGAAACTATGGTGTAACACAAATTATATTATAATCATTATTGAGAAACTATGGTGTAATACAAATTACATTATAATCATTATTGAGAAACTATGGTGTAATACAAATGATATTATAATCATTATTGAGAAACTATGGTGTAACACAAATTATATTATAATCATTATTGAGAAACTATGGTGTAATACAAATGATATCATAATCATTATTGAGAAACTATTTTGTAATACAAATGATATTATAATCATTATTGAGAAACTATGGTGTAATACAAATTATATTATAATCATTATTGAGAAACTATGGTGTAATACAAATGATATTAAACACATTATTGAGAAACTATGGTGTAATACAAATTATATTATAAGCATTATTGAGAAACTATGGTGTAATACAAATGGTATTTTAAAACATTATTAGATATAAAATCTCCCTTCATATAGTATTATTAAAATATGGCAGTCAAATTGAGTGTGAAAAAGTTCCAATTTAGTAAAAATAAGGTTAATTATTATCAATAAAATATCGAAATATATACTTCCTACCAACTTCCTGATCAGAAACAACAAATCTATATTTATTTATATATAATACCTATATATGGTAAGCAATAGATAAAAAAACACTGTCATTGAAATAGTTTTATTTACCAATTCATTCAAATAAATTGATAAGAGTTGCTACGTTTTTATATAGGAGACACTCCTAAATAATAACCAACTTTTTAGTTTGATTATCCGACAGAATCATTTGACATTTAAGATGATTACCTCTTATTGATAGCAGGACTTAACTATGATGGGCATAGCATTTATATCTCTGGCATCATTGTTTGCCTATTTAGGAAAGTAAACAAGAGATGGATTGACATCGGGTTTCTATCATTGGAAGGCAATTATTCAAACACCATGGCCATAGCAATTGATCTAAGATTTATATATTGAGACACGTGCATATCTATTTTAATCTATTTGATTTTGGAAATACTGAATTTAAGAGGGATAAGAAAGAGTAAGGTTATAATGGTATAAATGTGTGTTATGTAGAGTACTCATAAATTCAGGGAAGTGAATTGCTGAAAATATATTTTTAAATTCTGAAAATTGTAGTCAAAGTCTACGGAAAAGACAAATAATATTTCATTAACCTTTTGGATGGTATTCATTAATTAAATCATTACTTTATTAGAAAATAATTTACCGCAATTAAAATAAGTTTCTGAATTAATTATTTTAGAAAACGTATCTGTGAGCTTCTGAAAATAATGTAATTACACACATATATTACATTTTTCGAAAATTAATAAGGTGATAATCGTAACATTTGTATATACCAATCACAATAATTATGATAACATTATTCTTCATCTGTCAATGTGAAGTACATAAACATCACACTTGGCAACAACACTTGTAGGAAAAGCCATTGGTGTCTAAACCTAAAACCATTGACCTAAAAGTTCACTTGTTCGAACAAGCGTAACTTTAGTTTAAACAGTTCCAAGTAAGAACAACTCTTAGTTCAAAAAGTAAGAGGATCTCTTAGTTCAAACAATACCAAACAACTGAGATTAGTATTTCAACAGTGACAGGCAATTAAGAACAACTCTTAGTTCAAACAGTACCAAGCAAGAGCAACTCTTATTTCAAACAGTTCCTAACAAGAGTAACCCTTAATTTATTTCAGTGTTCATGACGCTGCACAGTGAAAAGTCTATTCAATTTCTGTCAAATTACAGAGCCTAACAATTTACTGCTGTGCGTTACACACCAACCAACAAATCAATGTGCAGCAGTCAGGTTAGATTAACGATGGTGTTTGTAAGCTAGTGTCAGTATTACCACTCGCTAAACGTACGTTACTGCAATAAATTCACTAAAATAATGTCTGGTATGATGAGTAAGTTTAAATAAAAATATTTGCTAAATATACGAAGTGTATTTATTCAGTATATGTTATAGTGAATTATTTGAACTATTTTGGTGACTATTGATTGACGTGAGAATTACTTAAATATACACGCGAATGAATGATGGAGACTATTTAGACATGATACTGAATGATGGAGACTATTTAGACATGATACTGAATGATGGAGACTATTTAGACATGATACTGAATGATGGAGACTATTTAGACATGATACTGAATGATGGAGACTATTTAGACATGATATACTGAATGATGGAGACTATTTAGACATGATATTGAATGATGGAGACTATTTAGACATGATATACTGAATGATGGAGACTATTTAGACATGATATTGAATGATGGAGACTATTTAGACATGATACTGAATGATGGAGAGTATTTAGACATGATATACTGAATGATGGAGACTATTTAGACATGATAATGAATGATGGAGACTATATAGACATGATACTGAATGATGGAGACTATTTAGACATGATACTGAATGATGGAGACTATTTAGACATGATACTGAATGATGGAGACTATTTAGACATGATACTGAATGATGGAGACTATTTAGACATGATACTGAATGATGGAGACAATTTAGACATGATACTGAATGATGGAGACTATTTAGACATGATACTGAATGATGGAGACTATTTAGGCACGATACTGAATGGTGGAGACTATTTAGACATGATGTACTGAATGATGGAGACTATTTAGACATGATACTGAATGATGGAGACTATTTAGACATGATACTGAATGATGGAGACTATTTTGACATGATACTGAATGATGGAGACTATTTAGAAATGATACTGAACGATGGAGACTATTTAGACATGATACTGAATGATGGAGACTATTTAGACATGATACTGAATGATGGAGACTATTTAGACATGATACTGAATGATGGAGAGTATTTCGACATGATATTGAATGATGGAGACTATTTAGACATGATACTGAATGATGGAGACTATTTAGACATGATACTGAATGATGGAGACTATTTAGACATGATATACTGAATGATGGAGACTATTTAGACATGATATTGAATGATGGAGACTATTTAGACATGATATACTGAATGATGGAGACTATTTAGACATGATATTGAATGATGGAGACTATTTAGACATGATACTGAATGATGGAGAGTATTTAGACATGATATACTGAATGATGGAGACTATTTAAGTATGTGACTGAATGATGAATAATAATTAGTCACGTGATTATAAGATGGAGACTATTAAACTTTCCTCACTATTCAAGTTCAATACTTTTTATTCATCCACTAGTTATTGTAGTAATTTCACCTTATTATTCAATAAAATAATATAGATTATTTTTGGAAAGTAAAAGGTCTCTATTAAAATATGTTAAGAATAATTTCCCCTCTATTCAAAAGTCAGTACAAGCCTCATTCCTATTCTGATAATTGAAGTCTCAGTAATAATTGGGAGATGCAATAGATAAAATATCAGGAATTGGACATCTGGTCTGTATTGCGATACGAGAACAGTCAATTAATTTGCAATGATTTGGGGGCTAGGAAATCATTTACATCTTTGGTGAAGCTTCTGATGCTGCACCTTAGATATATAATGAATTATTGGCATAGAGTCATTTTTGTAGTATTTAATTGATAATTCATTCGAAAACATGGAAGTATAAATAACATTTGGATAAAGAATGAAGGAAAATGTAGTAAATGAATGTGGTGATTTCGGCTGTCAGAGTTTTCCGCATTTCCGCATCAGCAATTGTCATAATGGTTGAAAAAGTTGCCGCTGATGATGAATTAAAGAAATTAATCAACGGAAGCGTTTGGGGCATATGAAAAATTATTTTCCATTTAATTTATCTATTTCCACATAATTTTCTATCATTTGGAATATATACAAACCTAGCTGTTTGTCTTTATAAATACATGTATACAATGTAAATAGCAAATTCCATAACATGTGAAATGCATATTTTCAAATTATCTAATAGAAAATTCAAGTAAAAAGAGCATTTCCATGCTTAAAAATCTCGTAATTTCTAGTTAAAATTGCTATTTAATATAATATAAATAAACATTTCTACGTTTCGAATACCAAATTATATTTGAAGATCGAGTATTTGTGAAGCTTTTTTTTATAGAAAACCAATCAAGAGTAAATTGTGTAACAAATTATTAATTGGATGCATTATAATAGGTTGCTATGACAACAATATATGACAATGTATATGTCATCAAACCAATAACTTCATACAGATATGTGTTATATAAATTCAATTAATATTGTTATGACGATATATTTGAAAGGATGCTGGAAATATTAGTTTGTGAAAGTAAAGCACTAAATTTGAAGTCAATTTAATGGAATTATTCAATGTTAACTTTTATATTCGAAAGGTAGAATGATTAACATGATAGCATACAAGTGCTGATAGGATAACATTTTAATTACTAATGCAGATCAAATACCGTATGGAAATTTCATAGTTAAACAAGATCGAATCAAAATATTTATTTCAATACTCGTATTGTGATATAATTCATTGATAAGAACCAATTGAAATTTGTTGTATGATATTTCATTCCCCTTTGATCTATAATTATGTAGATTCAATTAAAAAACTTCATTACTGTGATTTAAGGTACCGAATAATATTATATGGTATAAATGGTAATTATTAACATACCTGTTTGTTTCAAAATAAATATACAAATATATTTAAACTACAAACCAAACAATATATTGGAGCAATCATAAAGTTTATCCTTATATTAGCTAATCTCATATTAAGCCAATGATCATTGCTTATAATATTTATCTTTTACATCAATCACGATATGACAATGACAAATTAACTAGATTTTAAATCAATCAGAAAATATCCCAACAGAACATTGCACTGTCAATGGAGTTCATTTTGAAATCTATCGCCAGTGAGTCTCCCTTCCAATTCAATTCAGAGACTCTGGTGTCAATGTAGCGGATAACAGTCGCTAAAACACATTCGAATAAATTCACAGTCACTCATGTGTACAAACTATGAAAAGGGGAATTAGAGTCCAAGTAAGTGATTGATATATGTGACATTTGTGAGTAAAACGTATAGGGTGAGATCCAAATTATCGGTCAGTTCCATATCTTCGGTCATAAAAGAAAACGATATAGTAATTATGATTTAGTTTTTATTTAATGGCATCCATGGTACCATGACATCATGGATGTCGATTCCTATAAAAGTTAAATAATCGGTATTGATGATACTGCAGGTAACATAGATACCAATGAAAATATAAATTGAATAATAAATAATATATCGAATTCTCTTATATTACCAAAGATGTGGAACTGAACGATAATTCGGAACTTACTCTATCATCAGATAAATCCTTTACTCCCAGTAAATTTGAGAAAGCATAATTAATGTTGAAAAAAAGGGAAAATTGTTAGATTGATCTTTCACCCGAGGGACAATTCCCCAAAGGAATATTACACTATAATATCCTTCAATAAATACCAGGTGAAATCAGATATCATAGCGTATATCTAGACACATTTCCTGCATTAGTTTGAGCAATACCAAGCATTATGTTTCCATTTTATCAGTATTTAAGTATTATTGTCAAATAAACGTTCCATAATGGTATCTTTATTCTTGAAAGAATGTTGACAGAAATTAAATATTTGAGTTGAAATTCTGACGTAATTAAAAATGCATTGCAATAAATGGAATTTCAGTCTTTATTATTATTAGATTATTTTTATATAGATATGAAAGGAGGAAAGTATACTATTATGCAGTTCTTTATGATATAAAATTAATGGTTACTAGTATTTCGTTTTTTGTTATAATAGCAAAATACCAAAGGAACAGGAATCAATGGACTGGTAGTACACTGATAGTGACATCACAGAGTCTCTTTTCTTTGATAGTACATCATCACAGTGACTCTTTTCTCTGATAGTACATCATCACAGTGACTCTTTTCTCTGATAGTACATCATCACAGTGACTCTTTTCTCTGATAGTACATCATCACAGTGACTCTTTTCTCTTATAGTACATCATCACAGTGACTCTTTTCTCTGATAGTACATCATCACAGTGACTCTTTTCTCTGATAGTACATCATCACAGTGACTCTTTTCTCTGATAGTAAATCATCACAGTGACTCTTTTCTCTTATAGTAAATCATCACAGTGACTCTTTTCTCTGATAGTACATCATCACAGTGACTCTTTTCTCTGATAGTACATCATCACAGTGACTCTTTTCTCTGATAGTACATCATCACAGTGACTCTTTTCTCTGAGAGTACATCATCACAGTGACTCTTTTCTCTGATAGTACATCATCACAGTGACTCTTTTCTCTGAGAGTACATCATCACAGTGACTCTTTTCTCTTATAGTACATCATCACAGCGACTCTTTTCTCTGATAGAACATCATCACAGTGACTCTTTTCTCTGATAGTACATCATCCCAGTGACTCTTTTCTCTGATAGTACATCATCAGAGTGACTCTTTTCTCTGATAGTACATCATCACAGCGACTCTTTTCTCTGATAGTACATCATCCCAGTGACTCTTTTCTCTAATAGTACATCATCAGAGTGACTCTTTTCTCTGATAGTACATCATCACAGCGACTCTTTTCTCTGATAGTACATCATCACAGTGACTCTTTTCTCTGATAGTACATCATCACAGAGACTCTTTTCTCTTATAGTACATCATCACAGTGACTCTTTTCTCTGATAGAACATCATCACAGTGACTCTTTTCTCTGATAGTACATCATCACAGTGACTCTTTCCTCTGATAGTACATCATCACAGTGACTCTTTTCTCTGATAGTACATCATCACAGTGACTCTTTTCTCTGATAGTACATCATCACAGTGACTCTTTTCTCTGATAGTACATCATCACAGTGACTCTTTCCTCTTATAGTACATCATCACAGTGACTCTTTTTTCTCTGATAGTACATCATCACAGTGACTCTTTTCTCTTATAGTACATCATCACAGCGACTCTTTTCTCTGATAGTACATCATCACAGTGACTCTTTTCTCTGATAGTACATCATCACAGTGACTCTTTTCTCTGATAGTACATCATCACAGTGACTCTTTCCTCTGATAGTACATCATCACAGTGACTCTTTTCTCTGATAGTACATCATCACAGTGACTCTTTTCTCTGATAGTACATCATCACAGTGACTCTTTCCTCTGATAGTACATCATCAAAGTGACTCTTTTCTCTGATAGTACATCATCACAGTGACTCTTTTCTCTGATAGTACATCATCACAGTGACTCTTTTCTCTGATAGTACATCATCACAGTGACTCTTTCCTCTTATAGTACATCATCACAGTGACTCTTTTTTCTCTGATAGTACATCATCACAGCGACTCTTTTCTCTGATAGTACATCATCACAGTGACTCTTTTCTCTGATAGTACATCATCACAGTGACTCTTTTCTCTGATAGTACATCATCACAGTGACTCTTTCCTCTGATAGTACATCATCACAGTGACTCTTTTCTCTGATAGTACATCATCACAGTGACTCTTTTCTCTGATAGTACATCATCACAGTGATTCTTTCCTCTTATAGTACATCATCACAGTGACTCTTTTCTCTGATAGTACATCATCACAGTGACTCTTTTCTCTTATAGTACATCATCACAGTGACTCTTTTCTCTGATAGTACATCATCACAGTGACTCTTTCCTCTGATAGTACATCATCACAGTGACTCTTTTCTCTGATAGTACATCATCACAGTGACTCTTTTCTCTGATAGTACATCATCACAGTGATTCTTTCCTCTTATAGTACATCATCACAGTGACTCTTTTCTCTGATAGTACATCATCACAGTGACTCTTTTCTCTTATAGTACATCATCACAGTGACTCTTTTCTCTTATAGTACATCATCACAGCGACTCTTTTCTCTGATAGTACATCATCACAGTGACTCTTTTCTCTGATAGTACATCATCACAGTGACTCTTTTCTCTTATAGTACATCATCACAGTGACTCTTTTCTCTTATAGTACATCATCACAGCGACTCTTTTCTCTGATAGTAAATCATCACAGTGACTCTTTTCTCTGATAGTACATCATCACAGTGACTCTTTTCTCTGAGAGTACATCATCACAGTGACTCTTTCCTCTGATAGTACATCATCACAGTGACTCTTTCCTCTGATAGTACATCATCACAGTGACTCTTTTCTCTTATAGTACATCATCACAGCGACTCTTTTCTCTGATAGTACATCATCACAGTGACTCTTTTCTCTGATAGTACATCATCCCAGTGACTCTTTTCTCTGATAGTACATCATCAGAGTGACTCTTTTCTCTGATAGTACATCATCACAGCGACTCTTTTCTCTGATAGTACATCATCACAGTGACTCTTTTCTCTGATAGTACATCATCACAGTGACTCTTTTCTCTGATAGTACATCATCACAGTGACTCTTTCCTCTTATAGTACATCATCACAGTGACTCTTTTCTCTGATAGTACATCATCACAGTGACTCTTTTCTCTGATAGTACATCATCACAGCAACTCTTTTCACTGATAGTACATCATCACAGTGACTCTTTTCTCTGATAGTACATCATCACAGTGACTCTTTTCTCTTATAGTACATCATCACAGTGACTCTTTTCTCTGATAGAACATCATCACAGTGACTCTTTTCTCTGATAGTACATCATCACAGTGACTCTTTCCTCTGATAGTACATCATCACAGTGACTCTTTTCTCTGATAGTACATCATCACAGTGACTCTTTTCTCTGATAGTACATCATCACAGTGACTCTTTCCTCTTATAGTACATCATCACAGTGACTCTTTTCTCTGATAGTACATCATCACAGTGACTCTTTTCTCTGATAGTACATCATCACAGTGACTCTTTTCTCTGATAGTACATCATCACAGTGACTCTTTCCTCTGATAGTACATCATCACAGTGACTCTTTTCTCTGATAGTACATCATCACAGTGACTCTTTTCTCTGATAGTACATCATCACAGTGACTCTTTCCTCTTATAGTACATCATCACAGTGACTCTTTTCTCCGATAGTACATCATCACAGTGACTCTTTTCTCTGATAGTACATCATCACAGTGACTCTTTTCTCTTATAGTACATCATCACAGTAACTCTTTTCTCTGATAGTACATCATCACAGTGACTCTTTTCTCTGATAGTACATCATCACAGTGACTCTTTTCTCTGATAGTACATCATCACAGTGACTCTTTTCTCTGATAGTACATCATCACAGTGACTCTTTTCTCTAATAGTACATCATCACAGTGACTCTTTTCTCTGTTAGTACATCATCACAGTGACTCTTTTCTCTGATAGTACATCATCACAGTGACTCTTTTCTCTGAGAGTACATCATCACAGTGACTCTTTCCTCTGATAGTACATCATCACAGTGACTCTTTTCTCTGATAGTACATCATCACAGTGACTCTTTCCTCTGATAGTACATCATCACAGTGACTCTTTTCTCTGATAGTACATCATCACAGTGACTCTTTTCTCTTATAGTACATCATCACAGCGACTCTTTTCTCTGATAGTACATCATCACAGTGACTCTTTTCTCTGATAGTACATCATCACAGTGACTCTTTTCTCTGATAGTACATCATCAGAGTGACTCTTTTCTCTGATAGTACATCATCACAGCGACTCTTTTCTCTGATAGTACATCATCACAGTGACTCTTTTCTCTTATAGTACATCATCACAGCGACTCTTTTCTCTGATAGTACATCATCACAGTGACTCTTTTCTCTGATAGTACATCATCACAGATACTCTTTTCTCTGATAGTACATCATCACAGTGACTCTTTTCTCTTATAGTACATCATCACAGCGACTCTTTTCTCTGATAGTACATCATCACAGTGACTCTTTTCTCTGATAGTACATCATCACAGTGACTCTTTTCTCTTATAGTACATCATCACAATGACTCTTTTCTCTGATAGAACATCATCACAGTGACTCTTTTCTCTGATAGTACATCATCACAGTGACTCTTTCCTCTGATAGTACATCATCACAGTGACTCTTTTCTCTGATAGTACATCATCACAGTGACTCTTTTCTCTGATAGTACATCATCACAGTGACTCTTTTCTCTGATAGTACATCATCACAGTGACTCTTTTCTCTGATAGTACATCATCAGAGTGACTCTTTTCTCTGATAGTACATCATCACAGTGACTCTTTTCTCTGATAGTACATCATCACAGTGACTCTTTTCTCTGATAGTACATCATCACAGTGACTCTTTTCTCTGAGAGTACATCATCACAGTGACTCTTTTCTCTGATAGTACATCATCACAGTGACTCTTTTCTCTGAGAGTACATCATCACAGTGACTCTTTTCTCTTATAGTACATCATCACAGCGACTCTTTTCTCTGATAGTACATCATCACAGTGACTCTTTTCTCTGATAGTACATCATCCCAGTGACTCTTTTCTCTGATAGTACATCATCAGAGTGACTCTTTTCTCTGATAGTACATCATCACAGCGACTCTTTTCTCTGATAGTACATCATCCCAGTGACTCTTTTCTCTAATAGTACATCATCAGAGTGACTCTTTTCTCTGATAGTACATCATCACAGCGACTCTTTTCTCTGATAGTACATCATCACAGTGACTCTTTTCTCTGATAGTACATCATCACAGAGACTCTTTTCTCTTATAGTACATCATCACAGTGACTCTTTTCTCTGATAGAACATCATCACAGTGACTCTTTTCTCTGATAGTACATCATCACAGTGACTCTTTCCTCTGATAGTACATCATCACAGTGACTCTTTTCTCTGATAGTACATCATCACAGTGACTCTTTTCTCTGATAGTACATCATCACAGTGACTCTTTTCTCTGATAGTACATCATCACAGTGACTCTTTCCTCTTATAGTACATCATCACAGTGACTCTTTTTTCTCTGATAGTACATCATCACAGTGACTCTTTTCTCTTATAGTACATCATCACAGCGACTCTTTTCTCTGATAGTACATCATCACAGTGACTCTTTTCTCTGATAGTACATCATCACAGTGACTCTTTTCTCTGATAGTACATCATCACAGTGACTCTTTCCTCTGATAGTACATCATCACAGTGACTCTTTTCTCTGATAGTACATCATCACAGTGACTCTTTTCTCTGATAGTACATCATCACAGTGACTCTTTTCCTCTGATAGTACATCATCAAAGTGACTCTTTTCTCTGATAGTACATCATCACAGTGACTCTTTTCTCTGATAGTACATCATCACAGTGACTCTTTTCTCTGATAGTACATCATCACAGTGACTCTTTTCTCTGATAGTACATCATCACAGTGACTCTTTTCTCTGATAGTACATCATCACAGTGACTCTTTTCTCTGATAGTACATCATCACAGTGACTCTTTTCTCTGATAGTACATCATCACAGTGACTCTTTTCTCTGATAGTACATCATCACAGTGACTCTTTCTTAGTACATCATCAGTGACTCTTTTCTCTGATAGTACATCATCACAGTGATTCTTTCCTCTTATAGTACATCATCACAGTGACTCTTTTCTCTGATAGTACATCATCACAGTGACTCTTTTCTCTTATAGTACATCATCACAGTGACTCTTTTCTCTGATAGTACATCATCACAGTGACTCTTTCCTCTGATAGTACATCATCACAGTGACTCTTTTCTCTGATAGTACATCATCACAGTGACTCTTTTCTCTGATAGTACATCATCACAGTGATTCTTTCCTCTTAT
>CANNZV010004218.1:0-20000 GCA_947561585.1 Caprella mutica
CACTGTGATGATGTACTATCATAGAAATAGTCACTGTGATGATGTACTATCAGAGGAAAGAGTCACTGTGATGATGAACTATCAGAGAAAAGAGTCACTGTGATGATGTACTATCAGAGAAAAGAGTCACTGTGATGATGTACTATCAGAGAAAAGAGTCACTGTGATGATGTTACTACCAGAGAAAAGAGTCACTGTGATGATGTACTTCAGAGAAAAGAGTCACTGTGATGATGTACTACCGAGAAAAGAGTCACTGTGATGATGTACTATCAGAGAGAAGAGTCACTGTGATGATGTACTATCAGGGAAACGAGTCACTGTGATGATGTACTATCAGAGAAAAGAGTCACTGTGAAGATGTACTATCAGAGAAAAGAGTCAATGTGATGATGTACTATCAGAGAAGAGAGTCACTGTGATGATGTACTATCAGAGAAAAGAGTCACTGTGATGATGTACTATCAGAGAAAAGAGTCACTGTGATGATGTACTATCAGAGGAAAGAGTCACTGTGATGATGAACTATCAGAGAAAAGAGTCACTGTGATGATGTACTATCAGAGAAAAGAGTCACTGTGATGATGTACTATCAGAGAAAAGAGTCACTGTGATGATGTACTATCAGAGAAAAGAGTCACTGTGATGATGTACTATCAGAGAAAAGAGTTACTGTGATGATGTACTATCAGAGAAAAGAGTCACTGTGATGATGTACTATCAGAGAAAAGAGTCACTGTGATGATGTACTATCAGAGAAAAGAGTTACTGTGATGATGTACTATCAGAGAAAAGAGTCACTGTGATGATGTACTATCAGAGAAAAGAGTCACTGTGATGATGTACTATCAGAGAAAAGAGACACTGTGATGATGTACTATCAGAGAAAAGAGTTACTGTGATGATGTACTATCAGAGAAAAGAGTCACTGTGATAATGTGCTATCAGAGAAAAGAGTCACTGTGATGATGTACTATCATAGAAATAGTCACTGTGATGATGTACTATCATAGAAATAGTCACTGTGATGATGTACTATCATAGAAATAGTCACTGTGATGATGTACTATCATAGAAATAGTCACTGTATGATGTACTATCATAGAAATAGTCACTGTGATGATGTACTATCATAGAAATAGTCACTGTGATGATGTACTATCATAGAAATATCACTGCATGATTTTAATTTCACAAATAACATTTTCTTAGTATTTTCAAATCTTATAAATTTATTGTCATGTACGAAGACCAATTTTTAATTTTTTTTACAAGCATTACAATTAGTAAAGTCTATTTTAGGGAAAATGAAATTAGTAGTAAACAGGGAAAAATTCATCACAGATACTATTTCTTTGACTGTGCCGCCTGTAAGTTTGAGTTATTTCATTTCAGTACAATCAGTAAGAGTGAGATTAGTGTCTGGTGAATCATAAATATTTATAGAGATCCATCTTTGGCAACCGGTAGGTCGAACCCTCTTGAAAACCACTGAATTATTACTGTAATTAATTCAAAATGTTAATGTTTCTTACTTCTACCCATTCTTGCTGCTAATTTTATGTTCAGAAGCCCATTTCTCACTTCAACATAAATTACTTAACAATTCTCTGATAATTTCCTAGAAGAGCAAGTTAAACTGGAGCCATACAAGATACCTAGGCGGGAACCAAATAAAACGTAATTTGACCGAACAATTATTTATCTATTCATCAACAGTGAATCAAAACATAAAGACTGAGACTCTTTCTTAGATCTTCATATGACATTAATGTAGCATGTCCCGCTCTTATTACTTTTCACACTCATGACAATTGTTTAAGTGTGGACATGGCTCGCAATTATTTTCAATGGTATAGAAAATTTTGGTAATTTTTGTGGTCATTTCAGCTACGCTGCTTTCACCGTTACTGTATGTTTTGTGCGTTTCATACTAATAACTAGCTGTACAGTTTGCTTTTGTGCGTTTCATACTAATAACTAGCGGTACAGTTTGCTTTTGTGCGTTTCATACTAATAACTAGCTGTACAGTTTGCTTTTGTGCGTTTCATACTAATAACTAGCTGTACAGTTTGCTTTTGTGCATTTCATACTAATAACTAGCTGAGCAGTTTGCTTTTGTGCATTTCATACTAATAACTAGCTGTACAGTTTGCTTTTGTGCGTTTCATACTAATAACTAGCTGTACAGTTTGCTTCTGTGCGTTTCATACTAATAACTAGCTGTACAGTTTGCTTTTGTCCGTTTCATACTAATAACTAGCTGTACAGTTTGCTTTTGTCCGTTTCATACCACTGTAACTTTGAATGGCTGACGGTAGTCGCGAGACGTCAATCAACCGTCTCATAACTGTCCCTGCAAGACGTTTGCTAGTTTAAACTGCAGTCTAGCTAGCTGTAGACTGGAAGTCTTGTATAGGGTATATATTCTCACAGGGTATTTTACTGCCTATTATCCGTTTGTACCTTAAGGCGACATATATGGTCCTTTTCAAGTGATGTATTTGGCGCGTTTTTATTGAGATATTTCCCTTAACTACGGATAAACTATTTCATATATTAGTAATATATAAGATAAAACGATATAATAATTATTATTTAATTTTCATATGCAGGCATCATGGATGCTATAATAAAAATTAAATTATATACTATTATTATAGCGATTTTCTTATATGACTGGAAATGTGGACCCGACCGATAATTCGTAAAGTACCGTCCTTCCTATTCCAGGATTTTCTCCTATCCAAATATAACGTTTTGATAAATCCAGATCATGATTTTCTGGACATTTTAGATGCGATTTTACCTTCAATAATTGACTACATCGGTCTATAGATCTGACCAGAAACTGTCGAATTAGAGAGACTTTGAGATGGCTAAATTGGAAGTATACTGGCCTCTACTTGTGAATAAGAGACAGCTTTATAAATCCTATTCTAAAGCTTATATACTGCGGTAAATCAATAGGAAATATTTCGTAAACGGAGTGTCAATATTATAGAGCTCTCACATAGTATTATCGCACAGTAAATAATATTATCTAGAATGTGTTTGACAATGTTTAAACTAATGTTTGATGATTAGAATAATGTCAAATGTTGACAATAAACATTTTTGATTGGGTTTGTTGAAAGAAGAGTTGTCTTAAATTAAAGAAAAATTATATCTTGTTAACTATTTCTGTTTGTACTTTGTCTATTAATATTTATTTATCAAATGCTAGTTATTATTACCGTTAAAATAATGGGTTTTTTGACGTATTAATATCAGACTAAATCCTTTAAATATTCAGTTATACTTATCGATTATTAATGACTAAAATGTTATATCCTGCAGTGTTTAAATTCCTTTTCGAATGAATTTATAGTAAAAAAAAAAATTATAGATGTAAACGTTTAAAAATTGAATTTAAACATAAGAATTAAAATATCATATCATTATTTTTCCAAGCTTATCAAGATTATTACATTTATATTTTATTAATATGTGAACACCAAATAAATATTTAAATGAATTCATAAATAAATAAACACACTACGGGTATTATTAGGATAGATTATCATTTTAAATAAATGATATTTCACATTTTTTTGTTGCTTTTTCTTTTCATGTTGCTACAGTTGAATTTTTTTGATTAAGATGATAAAATCAACGTAAATTTGGTAGTTAAGTTTATATAATTTTTGATATCATCATCGTGATTTTTTTTATAATTTCAAATTGAAGACAATATACTTTATTATAAGTAGTATTATTCATGCATAATAGCCACCAGGGGCTCTATCCTGGAACAGTCTGTGTTGAATGGAAGAGAAGGGGGACTGGGGGGTGGCTTCCACTTGGCCCCGAACTGTTGTAATTTGGATTATGTATAGACGACGTCTTTTTTCATTTTTTACCATGTTTATCATTTTTTTTAACGCTACTTGCAGTTTTAGAGGATAGCGCTTAGGTTATGCTCTTCAACTACGAGGTCTTAGATTTTTGTGTTAGGTAGGCTCGTAGGCTTCATTTACTATCACCTCTTCATTTTCCTCTTCCATCCGTGAGTGCAGCCACCGGTGCTTGTGTCCCGTTTTGTCACCTTCCTTGGTAAGTGATTGCATTCACGGAGTAGCTTTTCTGCATCCATGAGCATTGTCACCGATGGTGGTAAGTGACTTTGTTCATGGAGCCACTTTCCTCTCTGACTGCTTCTTCTAGTCTCTTGTATTTAATTTCCTTTTGACGTCAGCGATATGGCCTATGGTTCCGAAGCAGACGTTAAACCCCTACTAAATTAATTAGGCATAATAAGTTCCGTTTGATATTTTAATAGAATCATTTGAAGTCGTTTAAAATGAACAATAATATATTGGTCGGTTGAGCAACTGCGATGTGGAATATAATTTAGATTACTTAGAGTCTCCAACGATACTATAAGTACTGTATAGAACTCCTCTATAGTGAACTTCTCTATAGTGAACTACTCTATAGTGAACTACTCTATAGTGAACTCCTCTATAGTGAACTCCTCTATAGTGAACTCGTCTATAGTGAACTCGTATCTAGTGAACTCGTATCTAGTGAACTCGTATCTAGTGAACTCATCTATAGTGAACTCCTCTATAGTGAACTCCTCTATAGTGAACTCCTCTATAGTGAACTCTTCTATAGTGAACTCGTATCTAGTGAACTCGTATCTAGTGAACTCGTATCTAGTGAACTCCTTTATAGTGTACTCGTACCTAGTGATCTCCTCTATAGTGAACTCCTCTAAAGTGAAATCTTCTATAATGGATTACTCTATAGTTAAAGTAGAGTCTTGAATAAGATAACTACCCCGTATAGTGAACAAATTTTCTTTAGTCTGCCTTAGAGGATTTCACTATAGAGGAGTTCAATATAGAGGAGTTCACTATCGAGGAGTTCACTATCGAGGAGTTCACTATAGAGGAGTTCACTATAGAGGAGTTCACTATAGAGGAATTCACTATAGTGGAGTTCACTATAGTGGAGTTCACTATAGAGGAGTTCACTATAGAGGAGTTCACTACAGAGTAGTTCACTATAGAGGAGTTCACCATAGAGGAGTTCACTATAGAGGAGTTCACTATAGAGGAGTTCACTATAGAGGAGTTCACTATAGAGGAGTTCACTACAGAGTAGTTCACTATAGAGGAGTTCACTATAGAGGAGTGCACTATAGAGGAGTTCACAATAGAGGAGTTCACTACAGAGTAGTTCACTACAGAGGAGTTCACTATAGAGTAGTTCTCTATAGAGGAGTTCACTATAGAGGAGTTCACTATAGAGGAGTTCACTACAGAGTAGTTCACTATAGAGGAGTTCACTATACACTATAGAGGAGTTCACTATAGAGTAGTTCACTATAGAGGAGTTCACTATAGATGAATTCACTATAGAGGAGTTCACTATAGAGGAGTTCACTATAGAGGAGTTCACTATAGAGGAGTTCACTATAGAGGAGTTCACTATAGAGGAGTTCACTATAGAGGAGTTCACTATAGCTAAGTTCACTATAGAGGAGTTCACTATAGAGGAGTTCACTATAGAGGAGTTCACTATAGAGGAGTTCACTATAGAGAAGTTCACTATAGAGGAGTTCACTATAGAGGAGTTCACTATAGAGAAGTTCACTATAGAGGAGTTCACTATAGAGGAGTTCACTTTAATGCTCTACTCTACCACTTATGTAAAGCAATGTAAACTATGTGAATGTATAACGAGCATAAGACATTCTTTTTAATGTATGCTTCCATAGGCGTGTTTCTCACTGTCCTGATGTTCCCTGGCAGTGTCCTGATGTTCCCTGGCAGTGTCCTGAGGGCATCATTAGGACACTGTGATGACATCAGGCACACGGTGCACGGTATCGTGAGTAAAGTGGGGCACCCGGTCCCGACCTGCTCATTAGAAGGTACCATGGGGTAAGTTACAAATTATCGAACAGTTTCAAATTTATGATCATGTAAGAAAAATTAAATTCGATAGTATATAAAATTTATATCTAGGCACAGTAAAAATATTTTTCAAAAATTAAAAAATAGTTATTTAAATATAATTTCAATATTCAATTTTTATTGATACATATACAAAAACTAATTCTCGGATAATTTATTATATTTTATTTATTTACTATAATTTATTATATTTACCTCCTTTCCCGTTATACCATTTATTTAACTGTACATTTTTATTTTTATTGTATATAATGAAAAAATAATGCCATTTAAATTTTTTTTAATATATTATTTTTAATAAATCCTTGCAATCTCCTGTAGTTTAATACAGTGCATATATTTAGGCCTAGGAACTTTGGGCTGCTTAACTTCGTAGGCCTGTTTAGAACAATAGCATGGCTATGTGAGGAATGTGACGTGTGATGGCATGCGACTCTCATGCACAGGAATGTGATTATTCATCCTCTAAAATAATTAAACTTTAGAAGGTTAGGGTAAGTTACGAATTATCAGTCAGTACTACATCTTCGGTCATATAAGAAAAACAATAAAAAATAGTATTAGATAGCACTGTGTAATAATAACAATTTCTATATTGTTATTTCTCATATGATCGAAGATGTGGATACGTCCTATAACCTGGAATTTAGAGGATTGAGTAAGGCCCTCTTTAATCTCCGATTGCCCCACCATAACTTTCTCTTTGATTAGGTAGGATAATTTACATATTATCAGTCAGTTTCACATCTTCGGTCATACAAGAAAAACGATAGGATAATAATTATTTAATTTTAAAAACATAGTTGTGATACTGACCGATAATTCGTCGCTTACCCTATATGTGTGTGTTCAAAATAATGTACAATATTCATAAACTATTTCTTTAGTTAATCTGAATGAAATTGCTAATGATTTTAATCATTAACGTTATTTTTTATATGTAATAAACAGGGTGACCAACAAAAAACTGAGTCCTCTTTTTGAAAGGGTATACAATAATCTATTTTTTTCTCGTTCACGGCATCAACCATTAAAGAAGAACATTAAAATCGATTAATAATTATTAAGGTATAGCATATTATATACTTCTAAAGAGAGTGTTTTATTTTTATTTTATTTTATATTTTTTATATTTTTTTTTTAATTTATATAATTTTTTATTAATATAATTTTTTATTAATATTTTTTTTTATTTATATTTTATTTTATATTTTATTTATATTTTATTTTATATATTTTTTATATTTTATAAATTGTGAAATTATTTGCTTTTATGACGAATATAAAAGGAATATAAAATTACGATATCAATTATTATGGATTCTGAAGGGGAAAAGATAATCAGGGAGTTACTATTTTATTTTGGAACATTACAGATGATTGATAACTAATTACTATATCTATAATTAATTTATTTCAAGAATATATAACAAATTGATTTTATTAGGAAAGAAACCGACCAAAAAATAGGTATTTCTGACAGAAAATATACTCCAATTAATTAAATAGCGCAATTGGTTCTTATAGCCTGATAATTCCCTGCAATAATATTAGAGAAAACCGCAAAATCATTTTCCGATTTTGAATCTGTAAAATTATTGCTTTACCAGCGGGTGACCATTTCGGCACTTGCGCTATTTTCAGCCTCTTGCGCTATTTTCAGCCTCTGTCATCGGATGGGTCTGTTTTCGCGCGGAAGAGTCATAATAAATAGTAATTAAGATATAATTATTCGAGAATATCAATATAGTGAACTATATTGATATATAGTTATATATAGTTGACTATATTGAGCTTACTTCATTATATAAGAGTCGAGAGATGAAAAGAAAACTGGCTATTTCATGGCAGACTACACAATTTTTTTTAAAGTATATTCAACATGCAAACTTGCAAAGTGTTTCATTTCTATAAAGAATCAGTATAGTTCACTATACATACAGGGCTTCATTATACAGAAGCTGTACTGGTAGAACTCCTATTTATTAGAGATTCATAGAAAATTACAGGCCACTTTATGGCAGACAAAACAAAATATGTTCACTATACAGGAAACTTCATTACTCAGGACTTCACTAATCATGATGAATCACTATACAGGACTCCATCATAGAGGAGATGTATAGAATATATTTTTTTATAAAACTAACATGTAGTGCGAATACATTCCTACAAGCCCTTTGATAAAGAAAATATTAGCCTGACTAAAATTTGAACGCCGCGAGAATTCCATTTTATTTCAATTCCAATGGAGACGAAGCCAGCAGGTGCAAATCTTCCGTAAATGGAGTGTCGAAATTGAACTTCCAACTTCAAAGGACTTCACTGTACGCCAATCGAGAGATTTCACCAAAAGGTAGGTAAATATGTAAATATATATATATATATATTTATCCTCTCTCTACATGGATATTTGAATAACGCGTATACATCGAGTATGCAAAATCTATATAGGAGAATGGACACTGTCAGTACTCGAAAAGTGAACGTTGATATAAGTCATTAACCATTTTTAAAACTTCTGATTGGCTTATCTTTACCTATGTTAACCCTAGTTAACTAGGAACTGGTTCGCCCGAACCAGTTCTCATAGAAAAATATCAATATTTTTAATTCTAATCCGATTTGGATGCTGTCTTTGTATGATTTTGACTTTTACACATAATTTTGAATAATAAAAAATATCGAAGATAAAAAATGGTAAGATACTCATATCATGAAAATTTATTAAAAAATTAGGCGTATGTCAGTGCTCCCTCGTGTTAACAAATTCATGCGTGTGCCAAAATTGCGCACACCGAGCGAACCCCGTCCGTATAACAGTAATGTCGAAGAAAAATTTGTTTCTCATCATTACTTGTTATTATTTTATTTCACATGCATCTTTAATATATGAATACCAAAGGATGTGTCAATATCAAATGAAAGTTTGTATAAAAAGAAATATTAAAAAGTTGATTCGGTAAAGTTTTATAAGAGTTTTAGTGAAGGCTGGTTCGCCCGAACCAGTCTCTAGGTTAGTACAGTGTACTTACGAGTGCTTGGTGAGTAGGGTTAACACCCATTTTCTTACAACTGTGAGTGTTATACACAGTACTAAAAACACTCTTAAGGGCCGTACACACGTAGGGTTTTTAAGACTTTCCACCAGACTTTTTGCTAAGCTCCTCCTACTTTTTCCACTAGAATATAAGAAAAAACGATATAATTGTTATTTATTTGAGTTGGTATCCATGATACCTGCAGGGAAATAAATTATAATTATATCTTTTTTCTTATTTCCTCGTGGAAAAAGTAGGAGGAGCTTAGCAAAAAGTCTGGTGGAAAGACTTAAAAAACCCTACGTGTGTGCGGCCTTTAGATGTCAAAATAAATCTTGGTGACTCCATAGAAAAAAATCAAACTTTCTGTTTCAGTGCAGTGACATAAACTAAGTATCAACGGCTCACTATTCTTGAGAAATTTAATTTGATTTATTCCTTTAAATTAATTTTATATATAATTTTCTATGGAAAAATTATATATATATATATATATATATGAAGAATGATTTACCGTATAATAATAACGATTACCTTTACATATTTAATATCAATTCTTCTGATAATATTGTTAGTTTTATTATTTTTCTATTATAAATAAAAAAGTGTGATGATTATGGTTGTGACAATATGCATTTAAAATAATAGATCTTAAAAATGTTATAGACGGATTGAATTAAAGAGTATTGAATCGTTCCAAAGCAGCGGTATACAGTATTCGATACCATTTCATTTCTTCTCTGATATTCTTAAGATCTATGATCGATTCTAAACGCATATTGTCACAACCCTAGTGATGATCAATATTTTAAAACATTTCTTTATCAAAGGCTTTTATTGAGAGAATGCTGTAAATATCTCAGAAATATTAATGTAACAGTACCTACATGAAGTTATTTATTATACATTGAAGAAGAAGATTCTTTTATCATAACATGGCTTTAACATATTTATAATATACATATTGAATATTGTTTAAAATTCATTTAATGTTAAGCGTGTACTTCAATGGTATTTTGCGTATTTCCATTCAACCATAATGGATGTGTTCTAAAATAAATACCACGAAAAAGGATTAAATCAACTAACACGAATATTTATTCTGTACAAAACTGTTGCTTGCTAAATGATATTTTAGGCTGCCCGACCATTCGTGAAAATTGTATTATAATCCCATTTTACAGATGCACGGCTTTGAAAATACAGACGTGGAATATTTTCAACATCCATTTTTGATACTGACGAATCACGTGGATTTGAACTTCCCTTTTAATCATTTTCAGTATTTAGACATGTGCGATTATAAATGAATTTAACAGGATCGTTTGAATAAAAGTTAACATTCTTTGGTAAGTGAATGTTTTCACAAAGTAGCTTTTCAGCATACATGAGCATTGTCAACTAAAGGTAGTTCATGTATTCGTTCATGGAGTCACTTAGGACGTGATTGACAGCTTCTGTGAAGTCCCTTGTTCTTATTTCCATTATGATCAATAATACGTCGATGAGTCGTTAAGGCGACCTTTAAATAATTGATTAAGAATAAATAATATTCGAATTATTGTTCTATGGTTATTGTATGCAAACCAGATCAGTAAAATCTAAAAAAAACGTTGGAGAATTATAAAATTCAATAATAATTGAAATGTAAAAAGGCCTTAATGAAATACCCTTTTTTTTCTAGACAGCAATTAACGCACCTTTAATTATGATTCTCTCATATCTTTCCCAACCGATTGGTTGACAATTAACCAACACGTAAAAGGTAGTTCAGTAAAAAGAGTACAATCAGTACCCAGGAACTCTTTGAGCCATTTCTATATTTCCAGGCTTTTTTGCGGTTTCCGTTCATCCCTAATTACAAACAAGAAAAGAGTGGAAGACCAAATGCGTGAAGCATTTTAATTTGACGGTTGTAAGTTCTTTAGTTATAGACGGAGTGACTTGTTATTCCTATGCGACTGAGACCAGTTTGCAGAACATGGAAAAGTACCCGCGGAAAATCTATTTGGCTTTGAGACTAATTTATTTCGATGGCCTGTGTATTTAAGAGGTGGAGCCTGACGAAAAAGATACTAGGCATTAGGCACGGCCCACTTAGTTCCTATGCACCGGTGGTACAACTTTGTTGCAAATTGAACATATTTTGGTGATGATTAGTTAATGTGGTTTATTAACTGTAGTTCTGATTCTTCATTTTTGCTTTTAACTTGTTAGTACTTTATTGCTATAAAACTTAATATGTTATAGGTATATACAAAAGAATTTAGCCCATTAAATTATTATATACTATGAATTGTTATAGTTTATGAATAGCATACATATATTTGAAATTCATTATTTCAACAATTTTTTTTTCTACTGACTTTTTTCGAAAAATATTTTTTTTCTATTTATTCTAAAGGTTAATTATTTCTATTATTTCCGGTATACAAGGCGTATTAAAATGCTGATGCATATAATATTAGTTGTGATTAAGTGTTCCAAACTGAGATTTGAACAAATTTATAATCATAAAAATTATCCATACTTTTTTGACGATATTTTGCTCCAATTTTTTTTCTAATAATTCGTCCATCTTGCATCCAAACCCCGGACGTTTCAGTGAAACAGTTAACACAGTGAGACAGAGAGTCTTTCATCGTTAGTTAGTTGTTGAGAGTGTCAATTACGTGAGTCTGCGGTCACACTTTCAAACCTGGCATTCACTGGTCACTGGTCAGTCTGACGACCAATTCTACCTTTTTCATTCGAACAACCCGTAATTTCGGGTACAATTTGTATTATTAAGACTATTCTGAGTAGACCTTTTCTAATGAAACTATTTGCAATTATTGTAGTTTCATCATATATATTCCATGTCGTTAGCTTCAGTTCGATTATAGGGAGGATTCGAGCACGGATACAGGGACAGCTAAGGGTAATAAATATATTTAGATGTTTTCAACCAGGTCTATAAATATATATATATAAAGATACTAAGAGAAAAAACTCTCAATTGTAAATATCGTCTAGGAGGTATATAGGGATACCTCCTATTAAATATTCCAAATTAGGAGTTATATTGGTATACCTAGGGATAAAAAAAAACTAAATTAATATGCTGTCAAGCAGGTATATATAGGGATACCAAGCGATATAAACTCTGAATTTTTGTTTTTATGAAGATATATAGGGATACATACCTATAGGGATAAAAAGTCTAATTTTATTCTATTTCAAGCAGGAATATACAAGGGATAAAAATAAAAATTCAGAACTGTCAAGAAGATACATTAGGGATACCAAGCGATTAAAAATATAAATTTAAATTATGTCAAGAAGATATATAGGGATACATAGGAATAAAAAGTCTAAATTTAGATGTTTCGAATCTCCAAAAGGTATCTTTATATACAACAACAGCAGGCCAAGTTTCAAACAGGGATTTCGGACAAAAGGCATACATAGGCGATAATTTCAATAACATTCTTCCCATTATATCAGGACTCATATTTGATGACGTTTCCTGCCATTCACGTCAGAAGTATCATGACGTAATCCATCATCTCCTTTGATAAATAATAGTGTAAACTGAGAATAATTCCAGTTGGATGGCTTTTTCAGTAGCCTGTTCTATTGGGACTATCATCGCCCATCAACTTACACTTCAATGCACTTTGGCCGTGAATGCAGTGAGTCTAGTCAGAATGTAACATATGTAACAGAGGCAAAATGTAACATATGTAACAGAGTCAGAATGTAACATATGTAACAGAGTCAGAATGTAACAAAATTTAACAGAGTCAAAATGTAACAAAATGTAATAGAGTCAGAATGTAACAAAATTAAAATGTAACAAAGTCAAAATGAAACAAAGTTAAAATGTAACAAAATTAAAATGAAACAAAATTAAAATGTAACAGAGTCAAAATGTAACAAAGTCAAAATGTAACAAAGTCAAAATGTAACAAAATTAAAATGAAACAAAGTCAAAATGTAACAAAGTCAAATGTAACAAAGTCAAAATGTAACAAAATTAAAATGTAACAAAGTCAAAATGTAACAAAGTCAAAATGTAACAAAGTCAAAATGTAACAAAGTCAAAATGTAACAAACCTATTATGTTTTGTTTGTTTTATTCAAGTTAAGAATTTTAAGTCTTATGTTACTCTATTTTGATATAAACTGACTTATAACACCTGATTAGAAAACAATTAATTTGAGTCTATTTGAAATAATTATAAGAGTTTTATTGATAATACATACACATTATTTATTTAATTCGAGTACATATTTTATGAGAATTTAGCACATGATAAATAACTAGATGAATATCAGTTTAATATATGAATTTTGGCTGAACTTTCATTGATATTAAATATTATTTTAAAAAAAAATTTATTTTCAAAAAATAAAACTGTCAAGTTTAAAAAAACAATTTGGGCTTTTATTGTAATAATTGTAATAATAATATTATATGTAATATAAAGTAGTTAGTAATTAGAAAAATAGCTTCACCAGTAAATTATCAATGGAAACACGGGAGAAAATTGACGAAATCTCATAATTTTTAATTCATCCTCCTTATTTAACTGAATTCTTTTTCTATAGTATACATTGAAAATACATTAATATGAAATATCAATGAAAAATGTATTTCAACTGAAATGTATTTTATGTAATATTAGGCATACATACACTGAAACTCTCAAGAATTTTTTGTTTCTAAGCCTATTAAAATCAGTAAATTAACAGGATGGAACAAAATTAATTAAGTATACATCATAATAGCCCAAATATATATTTATTTTTGTATAACTTTCGTACATTGTTTCAAGAAAGAGTTTACTGAATTAGAATTCGAATCATCCTTACACTGTGTATGTCCTGAATTTATTTTCATGGAATAATATTTTCTTTCTAAAAAAAATAGTCCCTAAGAGTATCCTAGGCCCTATGTAAATAAGTAAGGCCTAAATTTGTTGTTAATGAAAGAAAGTTTTCATAAATGAAAAAATATTGAAGTTCTAAAAAGTATACCCAAGGAACAGGACACATTATTGTAAGTCTAAAATTTGCTTTTGATTAAAAAATCATAAAAAATATCCTAGGTACCTATATACACTAGCTAGGTAAGTCCCTAAGAGTATCCTAGATACCTTTACACACTAGCTAGGTAAGTCCCTAACAGTATCCTAGGTACCTTTACACACTAGCTAGGTAAGTCCCTAAGAGTATCCTAGATACCTTTACACACTATGTAAGTCCCTAACAGTATCCTAGGTACCTTTATACACTAGCTAGGTAAGTCCCTAAGAGTATCCTAGGTACCTATATACACTACCTAGGTAAGTCCCTAAGAGTATCCTAGATACCTTTACACACTATGTAAGTCCCTAACAGTATCCTAGGTACCTTTACACACTATGTAAGTCCATAACAGTATCCTAGGTACCTTTACACGGTGTGATTGAATATCCCCGTGAATAAAGGCCCCAAAAATAGCAGATTTGATGAATGGACGCAAGGCGAATTTTTGGCTTTGCAGGAGCGATTTTGTGGAGGTACTACCAGTCACAAATGTTATTGCTATCGATAAACATTAATTAAATAACTACCAGTCACAAATGTTATTGCTATCGATAGACATTAATTAAATAAATGAGTTAATTTGATGTAGTAAATTTATATAACTTTATTTATGGTATATGAAATAATTGATTATTATACGAATGTACCATCATAAACGTATATAAATGTACTCTATATAGTATCAATTTTTTATAGATTTATTATAGCTTTGATAAAATAACTATTAATTCGCTATTTGTATTAACATACTCTATGTTTGAAAAATGATTTAAACAACAGGGTAAAATACTGACTTTACTATGCAAGTAGTTTCTGCTCAGATGGTACCTTTGCCTTATTCTATTGAGTGAAGTGATAACATGTTATTGAAGTGGATTATTGAAGTGGAGAGGTGGTTATGAAGTGGAGAGGTGGCTATGAAGTGGAGAGGTGGCTGTGAAGAGGAGAGGTGGCTGTGAAGTGGAGAGGTGGTTATGAAGTGGAGAGGTGGCTGTGAAGTGGAGAGGTGGCTATGAAGTGGAGAGGTGGGTATGAAGTGGAGAGGTGGCTGTGAAGAGGAGAGGTGGCTGTGAAGTGGAGAGGTGGTTATGAAGTGGAGAGGTGGCTATGAAGTGGAGAGGTGGCTATGAAGAGGAGAGGTGGCTATGAAGTGGAGAGGTGGCTATGAATTGGAGAGGTGGCTATGAAGTGGAGAGGTGGTTATGAAGTGGAGAGGTGGCTATGAAGTGGAGAGGTGGCTATGAAGTGGAGAGGTGGTTATGAAGTGGAGAGGTGGCTATGAAGTGGAGAGGTGGCTATGAAGTGGAGAGGTGGCTATGAAGTGGAGAGGTGGCTATGAAGTGGAGAGGTGGTTATGAAGTGGAGAGGTGGCTATGAAGTGGAGAGGTGGCTATGAAGTGGAGAGGTGGCTATGAAGTGGAGAGGTGGCTATAATGGGTTTTAATTCATTATTAGTTTTATTAAAATAACCATACAATAATCACCCTTTATACTGATACACATTTGTCTGTTGGTTGGTTGATTGGTTGGTTGATTGGTTGGTTAGTTGGTTGGTTGGTTGGTCTGTTGGTTGATTTGTTGGTTGATTGGTTGGTTGATTGGTTGGATGGATGGTTGGTTGGTTGATTGGTTGGTTGATTGGTTGGTTGATTGGTTGGTTAGTTGGTTGGTTGGTTGGTCTGTTGGTTGATTTGTTGGTTGATTGGTTGGTTGATTGGTTGGATGGATGGTTGGTTGGTTGGTTGGTTGGTCTGTTGGTTGATTTGTTGGTTGATTGGTTGGTTGATTGGTTGGATGGATGGTTGGTTGGTTGATTGGTTGGTTGATTGGTTGGTTGATTGGTTGGTTGGTTGATTGGTTGGTCTGTTGGTTGGTTGGTTGATTGGTTGATTTGTTGGTTGATTTGTTGGTTGGTTGGTTGATTGGTTGGTTAGTTGGTTGGTTGGTTGGTCTGTTGGTTTATTTGTTGGTTGGTTGATTTGTTGGTTGGTTGATTTGTTGGTTGATTGGTTGGTTGATTGGTTGGATGGATGGTTGGTTGATTGATTGGTTGGTTGGTTGGTTGGTCGGTTGGTTAGTTGGTCTGTTGGTTGGTTGGTTGATTGGTTGATTTGTTGGTTGATTTGTTGGTTGGTTGGTTGATTTGTTGGTTAGTTGGTTGGTCTGTTGGTTGATTTGTTGGTTGATTGGTTGGTTAGTTGGTTGGTTGGTTGGTCTGTTGGTTGATTTGTTGGTTGATTGGTTGGTTGATTGGTTGGATGGATGGTTGGTTGGTTGATTGGTTGGTTGATTGGTTGGTTAGTTGGTTGGTTGGTTGGTCTGTTGGTTGATTTGTTGGTTGATTGGTTGGTTGATTGGTTGGATGGATGGTTGGTTGGTTGATTGGTTGGTTGATTGGTTGGTTAGTTGGTTGGTTGGTTGGTCTGTTGGTTGATTGGTTGGTTGATTGGTTGGTTAGTTGGTTGGTTGGTTGGTCTGTTGGTTGATTTGTTGGTTGATTGGTTGGTTGATTGGTTGGATGGATGGTTGGTTGGTTGATTGGTTGGTTGATTGGTTGGTTAGTTGGTTGGTTGGTTGGTCTGTTGGTTGATTTGTTGGTTGATTGGTTGGTTGATTGGTTGGATGGATGGTTGGTTGGTTGATTGGTTGGTTGATTGGTTGGTTAGTTGGTTGGTTGGTTGGTCTGTTGGTTGATTTGTTGGTTGATTGGTTGGTTGATTGGTTGGATGGATGGTTGGTTGGTTGATTGGTTGGTTGATTGGTTGGTTGATTGGTTGGTTGGTTGATTGGTTGGTCTGTTGGTTGGTTGGTTGATTGGTTGATTTGTTGGTTGATTTGTTGGTTGGTTGGTTGATTGGTTGGTTAGTTGGTTGGTTGGTTGGTCTGTTGGTTTATTTGTTGGTTGGTTGATTTGTTGGTTGGTTGATTTGTTGGTTGATTGGTTGGTTGATTGGTTGGATGGATGGTTGGTTGATTGATTGGTTGGTTGGTTGGTTGGTCGGTTGGTTAGTTGGTTGGTTGATTGGTTGATTTGTTGGTTGATTTGTTGGTTGGTTGGTTGATTGGTTGGTTAGTTGGTTGGTTGGTTGGTCTGTTGGTTGATTTGTTGGTTGATTGGTTGGTTGATTGGTTGGTTGGTTGATTGGTTGGTCTGTTGGTTGGTTGGTTGATTGGTTGATTTGTTGGTTGATTTGTTGGTTGGTTGGTTGATTGGTTGGTTAGTTGGTTGGTTGGTTGGTCTGTTAGTTTATTTGTTGGTTGGTTGATTTGTTGGTTGGTTGATTTGTTGGTTGATTGGTTGGTTGATTGGTTGGATGGATGGTTGGTTGGTTGATTGGTTGGTTGGTTGGTTGGTCGATTGGTTAGTTGGTCTGTTGGTTGGTTGGTTGATTGGTTGATTTGTTGGTTGGTCTGTTGGTTGGTTGGTTGATTGGTTGGTTAGTTGGTTGGTTGGTTGGTCTGTTGGTTTATTTGTTGGTTGGTTGATTTGTTGGTTGATTGGTTGGTTGATTGGTTGGATGGATGGTTGGTTGGTTGATTGGTTGGTTGGTTGGTTGGTCGGTTGGTTAGTTGGTCTGTTGGTTGGTTGGTTGATTGGTTGATTTGTTGGTTGATTTGTTGGTTGGTTGGTTGATTGGTTGGTTAGTTGGTTGGTTGGTTGGTCTGTTGGTTGATTTGTTGGTTGATTGGTTTGTTGATTGGTTGGATGGATGGTTGGTTGGTTGATTGGTTGGTTGATTGGTTGGTTGGTTGATTGGTTGGTCTGTTGGTTGGTTGGTTGATTGGTTGATTTGTTGGTTGATTTGTTGGTTGGTTGGTTGATTGGTTGGTTAGTTGGTTGGTTGGTTGGTCTGTTGGTTTATTTGTTGGTTGGTTGATTTGTTGGTTGGTTGATTTGTTGGTTGATTGGTTGGTTGATTGGTTGGTTAGTTGGTTGGTTGGTTGGTCTGTTGGTTTATTTGTTGGTTGGTTGATTTGTTGGTTGGTTGATTTGTTGGTTGATTGGTTGGTTGATTGGTTGGATGGATGGTTGGTTGATTGATTGGTTGGTTGGTTGGTTGGTCGGTTGGTTAGTTGGTCTGTTGGTTGGTTGGTTGATTGGTTGATTTGTTGGTTGATTTGTTGGTTGGTTGGTTGATTTGTTGGTTAGTTGGTTGGTCTGTTGGTTGATTTGTTGGTTGATTGGTTGGTTAGTTGGTTGGTTGGTTGGTCTGTTGGTTGATTTGTTGGTTGATTGGTTGGTTGATTGGTTGGATGGATGGTTGGTTGGTTGATTGGTTGGTTGATTGATTGGTTAGTTGGTTGGTTGGTTGGTCTGTTGGTTGATTTGTTGGTTGATTGGTTGGTTGATTGGTTGGATGGATGGTTGGTTGGTTGATTGGTTGGTTGATTGGTTGGTTAGTTGGTTGGTTGGTTGGTCTGTTGGTTGATTGGTTGGTTGATTGGTTGGTTAGTTGGTTGGTTGGTTGGTCTGTTGGTTGATTTGTTGGTTGATTGGTTGGTTGATTGGTTGGATGGATGGTTGGTTGGTTGATTGGTTGGTTGATTGGTTGGTTAGTTGGTTGGTTGGTTGGTCTGTTGGTTGATTTGTTGGTTGATTGGTTGGTTGATTGGTTGGATGGATGGTTGGTTGGTTGATTGGTTGGTTGATTGGTTGGTTAGTTGGTTGGTTGGTTGGTCTGTTGGTTGATTTGTTGGTTGATTGGTTGGTTGATTGGTTGGATGGATTGTTGGTTGGTTGATTGGTTGGTTGATTGGTTGGTTGATTGGTTGGTTGGTTGATTGGTTGGTCTGTTGGTTGGTTGGTTGATTGGTTGATTTGTTGGTTGATTTGTTGGTTGGTTGGTTGATTGGTTGGTTAGTTGGTTGGTTGGTTGGTCTGTTGGTTTATTTGTTGGTTGGTTGATTTGTTGGTTGGTTGATTTGTTGGTTGATTGGTTGGTTGATTGGTTGGATGGATGGTTGGTTGATTGATTGGTTGGTTGGTTGGTTGGTCGGTTGGTTAGTTGGTTGGTTGATTGGTTGATTTGTTGGTTGATTTGTTGGTTGGTTGGTTGATTGGTTGGTTAGTTGGTTGGTTGGTTGGTCTGTTGGTTGATTTGTTGGTTGATTGGTTGGTTGATTGGTTGGTTGGTTGATTGGTTGGTCTGTTGGTTGGTTGGTTGATTGGTTGATTTGTTGGTTGATTTGTTGGTTGGTTGGTTGATTGGTTGGTTAGTTGGTTGGTTGGTTGGTCTGTTGGTTTATTTGTTGGTTGGTTGATTTGTTGGTTGGTTGATTTGTTGGTTGATTGGTTGGTTGATTGGTTGGATGGATGGTTGGTTGGTTGATTGGTTGGTTGGTTGGTTGGTCGATTGGTTAGTTGGTCTGTTGGTTGGTTGGTTGATTGGTTGATTTGTTGGTTGGTCTGTTGGTTGGTTGGTTGATTGGTTGGTTAGTTGGTTGGTTGGTTGGTCTGTTGGTTTATTTGTTGGTTGGTTGATTTGTTGGTTGATTGGTTGGTTGATTGGTTGGATGGATGGTTGGTTGGTTGATTGGTTGGTTGGTTGGTTGGTCGGTTGGTTAGTTGGTCTGTTGGTTGGTTGGTTGATTGGTTGATTTGTTGGTTGATTTGTTGGTTGGTTGGTTGATTGGTTGGTTAGTTGGTTGGTTGGTTGGTCTGTTGGTTGATTTGTTGGTTGATTGGTTTGTTGATTGGTTGGATGGATGGTTGGTTGGTTGATTGGTTGGTTGATTGGTTGGTTGGTTGATTGGTTGGTCTGTTGGTTGGTTGGTTGATTGGTTGATTTGTTGGTTGATTTGTTGGTTGGTTGGTTGATTGGTTGGTTAGTTGGTTGGTTGGTTGGTCTGTTGGTTTATTTGTTGGTTGGTTGATTTGTTGGTTGGTTGATTTGTTGGTTGATTGGTTGGTTGATTGGT
>CANNZV010004218.1:27500-45314 GCA_947561585.1 Caprella mutica
TGAATTGTCGTGGATACCATGCAGCATTTTGGGTGGGAGACATTGTGTCATCCTTGGACTGACAATTGGGCCCAAGACAATTGGCCCCGACAACTGGGCCGAATAACCATTGGGCCCACCGACAATTGGAACAGGACGATTGGGCCCCAAGACATTTGGGCCCAGGGCAATTTGGCCCCCAATAATCTGTATTACCTGACAGATTATATCGAAGATTAAATAATTAAATGTAAGTTACACACTGTGAAATCCAACATACAACTATTGGTCATAAAATTCATTGTCAGGTCCAGGTTTTTCCACCCTTCTCCTGATGATGAATAGAAATCTTTCTATTCGAAAGCTTGATATCTGAAAAAACCTTCAACGCAGAGTTTAAATAACCTCTAATACACTGTGAAATGTTTACTTGTTTTCTTTTAAAAACGGACAGAACTCTTTTGATTACCTAGTGTATTTGTCCTACTCAATTTAGTAAACGAATATTTAATCCTAACTTCATACTAATGTGAATATATATCATAGATTATAAATATATGTATAAGATATCTATCTTTTCACTCCCTAATTTTTGTGTGGTGGGAGTGTGTCAGTCACGTGACTTCTCATCACACTAATTGTGTTTGATGTGATGACGTCATGATAGCTTTTGTTTGATTTGATGACGTCACGCACACGGGCTTTGTTTAACAAGGGTAGATATATTCTGTTACAGGGGGGATGCTGTAGGAATGTTCCCTTGTTGAGATATAAATTAGTACTCGATACGAGCGATGTTGTGGGAATGTTGTTAATACAAATAATGTAGGTAACGTAATATTGGAAGATAGGTATTTAATATTCAGAATTTAACTGTAGGTTTAATTATTATCACGCTTTTCTCATGTATGATTGAATATCTGAAACCATCGAATAATTCGTAACTCAGCCTTTATTTTTTTTTTTTTGGGGGGGGGGGGGGGGAAATTGGTTGGTACAATTATAATTGATGATGATTTACATTTTAAATTAATTGTGAAAGCAGTGAGGAAACTTTTTTTTTGTATGCTGAACCGAATTATTTACAGATAAATTGTTTTATTTCTAGGGTATAAAGTTGCAAATTGGCTACTATTTGATTATTTAGTTTATTAGGGTAACTACTCAATTACCGAACACTCACAGTTACCAGAAAAAGACGTTACCATAAGTCTGAACGTTGAAAATGTTTGCTGGATTTATTTCAACGTCTATTTTCTAGTAACTGTGTCAGTAATTATCGTAACCCTGTAAAAAATTGTAACAATCTTTGTAATTTTATCATATAAATATGATCTAAAGCAAATACTAAAAAAACTATGAATTTATTTTTATTATAATTAAATTTGTATGGTTACAAAGGATTGAATAAAGTTTAGGTTTTCGAAATTGGATATTTTGTTTATTTTTTATCCAAAAACTTATTTACTATTTGTATAGATGCATAATTTTATTGACTCTGAAATACATAAAATTATATTAATCACTATATGATATTTGGTTAAATAAATAAAATTGCATGCATGAATTACTTTGTATGACCTTTTTAATTCTGAAATAGTATATATATAAATCTCAATGAATGTATTATATAATACTCTCCACTTAACAATAATATTATTTTGTACTCAACATTTACTATTCTATTATTTTTCCTATTGTCTTCGTATTACGTGGCGATCCAAACCGCTTAAAGAATGGAGTCCCCGGCCCTCTCATGTTCACCCATCCGTGTGTCATAGGATAATAATTGGCCCATTGTTTATTTATTTATATAGGGAGAATAACAATAAACATCTCCCCTCAAAAATCAGATCATCTTAAACCTAAACAACGGAGCTGAAAATCACTAAAAAGATGAGCCTGTGAGGCTAGGGGCTAAAAGATCTAAAACACGGATAGAGGGGGGGGGGGTGTCGCAGGGTATGGATGGGATACGGAGGGGATATGAAGGGGATACGGAGGGAATATGGTGGGATTATGGAGGGAATATGGAGGGAGTGTGAAGGGGATGTGGAGGGAATTTGATGGGAATGTGGAGAGGATACAGAAGGAATATGGTGGTAATGTGGAGGGAATGTGGAGGGACTGTACAGGGAATATGGAAAGAATGAGGAGGAAATGAGTAGAGAAAATGGAGGGAATATGATAGGAATACGGAGGGAATATGGGGAGAAAATGGAGGGAATATGACAGGAATACAGAGGGAATATGGAGAGAAAATGAAGGGAATATGATAGGAATACGGAGGGAATATGGAGAGAATATGGAAAAGATATTGAGGGAATATGCATGAATGTAATATGGACACCAAGGAGCAGACTTTCTATCACAATTATTGTAGCTTCATAGACTACCTGTTAAGTTATTATAATGGAATATATCGGTAGATTTAGCCTCCATTATCTACGGCACGGAAAGCTTTTAGTCAGTAACTGCATTACTGCAACCCTGTGAGTGACGTGAAGGGTAATGATGTTTGTACCTTTGATATGCACTTACAGTCAATGCACTTAGAGTCAATGCACTTACAGCCAATGCACTTAGAATGCACTTACAGCCAATGCACTTACAGCCAATGCACTTAGAATGCCCTTACAGCCAATGCACTTTGAATGCACTTACAGCCAATGCACTTACAGCCAATGCACTTACAGCCAATGCACTTAGAATGCACTTACAGCCAAAGCACTTACAGCCAATGCACTTAGAATGCCCTTACAGCCAATGCACTTTGAATGCACCTACAGCCAATGCACTTACAGCCAATGCACTTACAGCCAATGCACTTAGAATGCACTTACAGCCAATGCACTTACAGCCAATGCACTTAGAATGCCCTTACAGCCAATGCACTTTGAATGCACTTACAGCCAATGCACTTACAGCCAATGCACTTAGAATGCACTTACAGCCAATGCACTTACAGCCAATGCACTTAGAATGCCCTTACAGCCAATGCACTTTGAATGCACTTACAGCCAATGCACTTACAGCCAATGCACTTACAGCCAATGCACTTAGAATATACTTACAGCCAATGCACTTACAGCCAATGCACTTAGAATGCCCTTACAGCCAATGCACTTTGAATGCACTTACAGCCAATGCACTTAGAATGACCTTACAGCCAATGCACTTTGAATGCACTTACAGCCAATGCACTTACAATGCACTTAGAATGCACTTTGAATGCACTTACAGCCAATGCACCTACAGCCAAAGCACTTACAGCCAAAACACTTACAGCCAATGCACTTACAGTCAATGCACTTACAGTCAATGCACTTACAGTCAATGCACTTACAGCCAATGCACTTACAGCCAATGCACTTATAGTCAATGCACTTACAGCCAATGCACTTACAGTCAATGCACTTACAATGCACTTAGAATGCACTTAGAATGCACTTAGAAGCAATGCACTTAGAACCAATGCACTTAGAATGCACTTAGAAGCAATGCACTTAGAACCAATGCACTTAGAACCAATGCACTTACAATGCACTTAGAATGCACTTAGAAGCAATGCACTTAGAACCAATGCACTTTAACCAATGCACTTAGAATGCACTTAGAAGCAATGCACTTAGAGCCGAAGAGATCTGTCTAACTAATTCATTGTAAGTGTTCTAGTGTAAGTGTTCTAGCGTAAGTTTTCTAGCGTAAGTGTTCTAGTGTAAGTGTTCTAGCGTAAGTGTTCTAGTGTAAGTGTTCTAGCGTAAGTGTTCTAGTGTAAGTGTTCTAGCGTAAGTGTTCTAGTGTAAGTGTTCTAGCGTAAGTGTTCTAGCGTAAGTGTTCTAGCGTAAGTGTTCTAGCGTAAGTGTTCTAGCGTAAGTGTTCTAGCGTAAGTGTTCTAGCGTAAGTGTTCTAGCGTAAGTGTTCTAGTGTAAGTGTTCTAGTGTAAGTGTTCTAGTGTAAGTGTTCTAGTGTAAGTGTTCTAGCGTAAGTGTTCTAGTGTAAGTGTTCTAGCGTAAGTGTTCTACCGTAAGTGTTCTAGCGTAAGTGTTCTAGTGTAAGTGTTCTAGTGTAAGTGTTCTAGCGTAAGTGTTCTAGCGTAAGTGTTCTAGCGTAAGTGTTCTAGCGTAAGTGTTCTAGCGTAAGTGTTCTAGTGTAAGTGTTCTAGCGTAAGTGTTCTAGTGTAAGTGTTCTAGCGTAAGTGTTCTAGTGTAAGTGTTCTAGCGTAAGTGTTCTAGTGTAAGTGTTCTAGCGTAAGTGTTCTAGTGTAAGTGTTCTAGCGTAAGTGTTCTAGTGTAAGTGTTCTAGCGTAAGTGTTCTAGTGTAAGTGTTCTAGCGTAAGTGTTCTAGCGTAAGTGTTCTAGCGTAAGTGTTCTAGCGTAAGTGTTCTAGCGTAAGTGTTCTAGCGTAAGTGTTCTAGCGTAAGTGTTCTAGTGTAAGTGTTCTAGTGTAAGTGTTCTAGTGTAAGTGTTCTAGTGTAAGTGTTCTAGCGTAAGTGTTCTAGTGTAAGTGTTCTAGCGTAAGTGTTCTACCGTAAGTGTTCTAGCGTAAGTGTTCTAGTGTAAGTGTTCTAGTGTAAGTGTTCTAGCGTAAGTGTTCTAGCGTAAGTGTTCTAGCGTAAGTGTTCTAGTGTAAGTGTTCTAGCGTAAGTGTTCTAGCGTAAGTGTTCTAGCGTAAGTGTTCTAGCGTAAGTGTTCTAGCGTAAGTGTTCTAGTGTAAGTGTTCTAGCGTAAGTGTTCTAGCGTAAGTGTTCTAGTGTAAGTGTTCTAGCGTAAGTGTTCTAGCGTAAGTGTTCTAGCGTAAGTGTTCTAGCGTAAGTGTTCTAGCGTAAGTGTTCTAGTGTAAGTGTTCTAGCGTAAGTGTTCTAGCGTAAGTGTTCTAGCGTAAGTGTTCTAGCGTAAGTGTTCTAGCGTAAGTGTTCTACCGTAAGTGTTCTAGCGTAAGTGTTCTAGTGTAAGTGTTCTAGCGTAAGTGTTCTAGCGTAAGTGTTCTAGCGTAAGTGTTCTAGTGTAAGTGTTCTAGCGTAGGTGTTTTAGCGTAAGTGTTCTAGCGTAAGTGTTCTAGCGTACGTGTTCTAGTGTAAGTGTTCTAGTGTAAGTGTTCTAGCGTAAGTGTTCTAGCGTAAGTGTTCTAGCGTAAGTGTTCTAGCGTAAGTGTTCTAGCATAAGTGTTCTAGCGTAAGTGTTCTAGCGTAGGTACGCTAGTTCTCGTAATGCTGCAGTGAATTGCACTCTACTTTCATTAGGGAATCGAAAAAGAAATAACGAAAAAAAGAGCAACTTTATGATGTTAGTATTGCCACTCATATTGCCACTCAAATTGCCACTCATATTGCCACTCATTTTGCCATTCAACATATTCTTTTGACTGACTTACTTTAATTTTGTCGAAATTACAAATTATATAATGCCATTATAAAATAGGTATGCAAGTCTAGTTCCTATACTTCATTATATTAATTAATTTACTTTCTGTATTCAATGGAAATGATATCATTTTCATAATTAAAATAAATTTGAACTTATTTGATTAAAGCAATGTTATTTAATAATGTATTTCCAAATAGAATAATAATAATAACAATATACGTTTCAATCAGCTGCCATGTGTCATCAGTATGTTCCCTGACATATCGTACCGGAACATCCTGTGAACATATTCCCATATCTCCCTGGAACACACACACACACCAATTCCAGTCAATCGGAACGGAGAGAATAGCAATTGATTACATCACGTGTGGATGAGAATATCTGGGATATACAGTGTGGTGATGGACCGCGAAATATCATCACTGAGTTCACCCACAAAGACTGAGATGCGAGAAAAGTTCTCAGATGAAGTAGGGAGAGATTGCACTGTGGAAACGCATATTGGATTTGTTTTCAAAATATGAACTCATGGACTAAGTTTAAGATGATTCATCGTCAGTAAATGAAACGATAAATTTTCTTGAATATTTCGACACTGTCAGTACCCGGAAAGTAGGATTTAATTCAGGTCTTGAACCAATCTGAAATTCGATTGATCTTTTATGACGTAACACCTATTTTCCGAGCATTGTGATCCTTAGTGTCATGGCTTTGTGATTTTACTCTAAATAACTTGAAAACTCCAAAGAAATAGATAGAAAATGGTCTGAATTCTGCAAATTTGAATTCTAAAATTCTAAACATAGTTTAACCATAAAAACTTCAAAAATGAATAAAAGTTACACCGTGACTGAAATGGTTAAACGGAACAACTGAATTTAAATCTTCCATCAAATCTATAGTAACAATTCACATATACTTTTATATTTACAGTACCCAGTAACTCAATGCTATTGATTAGGTAGCAGTTTGTTGTTCCCCCCTATGCGCATTCAAAGAAACAAAAGAGAAGCGTGTTTATCTGGAGTGTGACTTACAATCAGCGCCATCTAGTGAGGGACTCTCGATCCACCCACCGATACAAACGACTCAATCAAGTGCCACTGGAGTGGAGTGTGTCACTGGGATGATTTGTGGTGAGGGGTGGAGGAGGAGATGGAGGGGAGATGGAGGGGAGATGGAGATGGAGGGGGAGAAATTAGAAGGAAGAGAGATTGAAAGGAAACCATCGGATATAAAAGAAGAACCCTGGAAAAAAGGATTTATTTCATGGATGTTAAGGGAATATGCAGGGAAAAAATCTCTCTTCCCTAGGATATTCCCTTAATATCCCAGGATTAATTCTTTCTTTCCTGGGATATTCCTTTAATATCCCAGGAATAAATCTTTCTTCCCTGGGATATTAAATACTTCAATTGATTCAAAAATTCATGATTATCTATTGTATTTTTTTTAACCAAAATTGCGAACGATGATATCCGAAATTTCTTATTTGAAAAAATTCAAACTACAACCGACGGAGAATCTAAGATGTGAATTTGTTTTAACTGTAGATAATTTTAGGGGATATCGGTGAACGAAGAATGGAAATTTCGAATTATCATTTGAAAGGATGATCATATACTATATAGTGATATATACTATAAAGTCTATCTATGCTAATAATTTCCTTCTTGTGTTTATTTATATATTCATTTGGTGTTCGCTCTTTCTCGACGGGTATTAAACATGAAGAATGTAACTATGATACGCACTGGAATATATTGACTTGATATTTAAATTTTATTTTTAAATGCATTTTATCTACAAAATACATTAAACTATGCAGAAAATATAATTTCAATTGCATGTATTAAAAGTAACCTAATAACGGGTAATAAATTGGTATTGATGATGACCCGTTATTTTTAACGGGAAAGTACACTAGTAATCTTATAATTCAAAGAAGGAAAATGCTTGCATTGCTTATTCAAAATGATCAAAATCATAGAGGATCGGATATAGAGAACTGGAGGTTTTCGAAAAGATAATTAGGTTTTTAACGGGTAAGAAAATTATATTTCTAAATATGATAGATAAATTGCATGGGAATGTAAATAATAGAATTATAATGGAGGATCAATGCATAATATGTTTAATATTATAGAATATTTTAATTTAATAGGGACTCTATAAATGATGATGAGAGGGATATATTGAATCCATTCATGACCGATGATTGAAAAGAGGGTTGGATTAAAGAAAAGAGGATGGTCATTGAAATATAGAATTAAGTGAATTAATATTTTATAATATATAATTCCAATAGACGAATTTCCTTCATCTTTAAATTCTAAGACAGGGGGAGATTCTAAGAGATTTTTTTTCCTTTTTATAGCTTGAATCGATTGATGTTTATAGTTTATTCATGAAACAAGATTTTAGTATCTTTCTTTTGAAATACTTTCTTCAGTTTGACTGACATCTGGTGTTTCTTTCTTGTTAGAGAGGGGGGATGCTATCTCTGAAATTAGAGATCTGACTATCAAAGAACATCTTATCTTCATTACTGCTTGGAAGTGAGTTTATTTACCCCACTAATACTGGTGAGTAATTTATAGCTGTTACGGAGCAGTTATCTACATTTGAAAAAAATAATCCTAATTTCAGTAGGTAGATCAAACTCAAAGTTGAAGATTTTCTAGGATTCGAGATTGAAAAAAGCTGTAAAAGAATTGTAGATATTTCAAAGGAATATAGAATTAATATATATTTAATCATAGTATCCTTAAAGTATGAAAATCTTGCTTGAATTATTAAAATGTAATACAGAATTCGCTTTAACGATGCCCAAATTAATTTCGATATTCTTTCAGCATGACATCAAAAATATTAAATAATTTTCCGCAGGTTGAACTGCAAAATGTATAATCGGTATATTTTAGGCCGACAAAATGAGAAAAAGAAAATACAAAATCTTAATAGATTCATTCAACCCACTGTACTTATTAAAGCTTGAGTTAGAATTTGGATTTGTTATTGTAGGGTCATAGAAGATTAAGAGAGGACCGAAATCAATCTCATATGGCCCCACCATAACCTTTCCCCTTTTAGTCTTCTATGGCCCCACCATAAGCTTCCTCTCTTAGTCTTCTATGGCCCCACTATGTGAATACCTCCTGAAGTAAGTTATATAGTATTTCCATAACGAAGATTTGAAGAGTAAACCCATTTCATGAAATTTTATGATGCGTGACGTCATGTTTCATTTTTTCAATTCGATATCTATTTAAATTAACAAGTCAGCTATTTTTAAATTTTGTAGTAGGGGTTGATCCCCTTTACCGATTCGAATGCAGTTACTATTGAAATCAATTCAAATATTGCGTGATTTTGAATAAAAATAATAACACTTAAAAATTAATAAAAAATGAAATAGAATAATAATTTAAAATATAAATATTAAAATAAAATTAATGATAACCAAATTGAAGTTTCACGTCACCCTACATAAAATAATTAATAATTTGTTACAGTATATTTGTACTTTATATTACTCTATTCATACCTTCTCACTGAATATGGTAGCAATTTCCATACTTTTTTTAGTTATAGCAATCAAGTATCTTCACATGTACGTCACCCACATTCCCTCCGTAACTTTATCGGCAATTGCTCCATCCAATTCATCGGTTATTTCCCTTTGCCTGCAATTGCATTTCAATAGCCATCGAATAATCCCTTTATTTTGATAGCAGCTCTATAATTGCTTTATGAACCGCAGAAACCTAACGACCAGACCACTTGTGTGATTCAGTGTGCGCACAGCAAAGATTTAATGTGCGCACTCAGAATCAGTGTGCGCACAGAAAAGATTTATGACCACGCGCATGTGTCAGTGTACACTGAGAAAAATTTAGCGAGTCAGTATGACTCATCGCTTGAGTCAAGGCTGCAAAACTCCAATATTGGAGTAATTTTTCTTGATTGACTCTACCTGAGTCAATCTGACTATGAATCAGGAGTCAATATGTTTTTGAGTAAAATGTTACGGTGAGTCAAATTGACTCACATTTTTGAGCCGGAAGAACTGAAACTCAAATTTTGAGTCAATTTGACTCGTATTTTTTTCTCAGTGTAGTTATTGTCTAAAAAAATCCTTTATAGGAAAATGGATTTGTATTTATCTAAATATTTAGAAATGTAGTTTTATTTTTATTTTTAAACTGTTCCGTTAATATCTAGGCAGCCCTTAGAGCCTTTTTCAGCTCACATTGGTCTTGAATACCACTATTTTTAATGAGTTTGTGCTAAATTGATGACTTTTGCTTCAAATATTTGTGTGTTATTGAATAAATTGTATATTTGTTTGTATTTATGTACCTATAATTGAACTTTAATATATTTTTGAGGTCAGATCGCCAAGATCTGCAACTTAGCGCATACGTCGAAGTGATATTATTGTCCTGGTGGCCGGAAAACTCCTTCATGGGAGAATCGATTTGTATTGATTTTATGTGAATGAAGTGAGTGAGAAATGTATAATTTATGAAAAATGTGTTCAGATATAAATGAACTTTTATATTTTAAAGAAAAGTTGAAGTCCTGTTAAACTGAAAATATTATAGGATTTTTTAAATTCATGATTTATTTTACGAATAATTGTGATTTTTTCAGGTTGATACTTATAGTTCTAGGGAAATTCGATCTCGTTTTATAATGATTTTATTAATGAACAATAATAGAAAAGTTGAAATTATGGAAACTAAAATGTGTAGTTTATTTATTAAAAGCGGAGAACATCTTTAACCGTTGTAAAATGATACACAACATTAGTAATTTTGACATGTTTTGACATATTTTAACAAGAGATTTGAGCGGAAAATTTGGTCTCGGAAGTTCCGGTCTCGGGTACAACAAAACTTATTAATTAGATGTATAGGGGGGCGTGCTGCCCCGAACCCCCCTGCCAGTTCATTGAACAATCATGAAGTGTTCAGTACAACAAGCTAGCGGATACAACAAACTACCTAATGGCCATTTCAGTTGATAGACCATATATAATTCTGAGACCGAATGTTCTTAATTATATCATAAAATATTAATATATTGTACGTTATTTCATAGTTAAATGTCCATATTCCAATTAATTCGAACCCTTCTCATCATCATAATTCTTTTCAATTAATTGAAACCGTATCGTGATTAGCAAGAATAGACTATTCAAACCGTAATCAGGAGTAATATGCCATTGCCATTATTTAAATTGGTGCAATTTTATCAATGGTAGATAATTAAAGTGTCTTTTATTAGTATCGACTCTGATTAATTAACTAAATGCTCTATTGAAATCTACCTCTGTGAAACTGTGGTCTTCTATGTCCCCACAATAACCTTTTTCTGTTAAGTTGACACTCTAATCATTATTGTAAAAATTATTGCACACTATGTTAGTGATATTGAAACTTTGAAATTAAAATTAAAATGGTATATTATTTTTTTCGATATTTATGTAATGTCAATTTTTTTTCAATAATTATATGTTATAATCATTTATTCTACAGATTTTTTCCGGTGGTTAAATAAATGGTTGAATACTAATAAATGTACGCAATTCTCAGAAACAAATTTAATAATTGTTTTTGTTATTTTTTACTAGTACAGTACCTGTTGTTTATCCATTTAGAATTCAATTTTTTTCTTGTTTTTGATGGAAAAATATTGTTAAAAAAAAAAAAAAAAAATCAATTAATATAACGGGTTTACGATTATATTCGAATGAAAGTAAGTATTATCAAAACATATATTATACAATAGTAAATAAATAGAGAAGGATGCTAAGTTTCGAATTCAGTGACGGTGAACTTGATAATTCTTCAGAAACGATGTAAACAAATGACGTTGCACAGAGAACTGTCAAATATATTATAGGTATTATTATTGAATATTATAAGTGAATAGAGTGTAAAAAGAGATAAAAACAATTTTATGTAACTTAATTTCCATAAAAATGCACATTTAACTGAATAATAGCATAATTTTTATTTAAAAACAAATGGAAAATATTTTATGTGACGTCACTCATAATATTTTCGGATGTTCCAATATTGTACTTGGTATACTTCTCTATTTATTTACTATGGTAAATAATGATTTAATTGTTTTTTCAAAAGTAGGATTATTTAAATTATTGATATTAGTGTGACCCGTAGCCATAGCCACAAATTATTAGTTTTTCCTTTATAATTATATTTTATTATCAAAGTCTATTAGTAAGTATAGTATATATTTATAGTATATATTTTTAATACAGATAAAGTTATTAAATAATTGAATTCTTTATCTTTAATTCACGACATTTTTGATATTAATTGCCATGTTTATCATTATTTTACAGAAAATTATTAAATAATAATTGTAATTATATCTTTAATTCACAGCAGAAAATTATTTATTGATAAATGTATATTATTTTATATTAAATTCACATAAAATTATTTAATCATAGATGCAATCTTTATTTTGTATTCACATAAAATTATTATTAATAAATGTAACTATTATCTAATATCAATTGTAATGTTTATACTAAATTCACAACAGTTATTTAATTTTAATTCACATAAACTAATTTAATATTTATAATTATATTCCCTATCTACATTTAACTTCACATGCCTAGCTTCAAAGATAGCAATTCATAGATAAGGCACTCACCATTCATCACAGCTGATTAGTACTCTAAAATGTCCTACCATGTCCATGCTTTATTATCCTTTCAAATTATTCAATGTTATAATGAGTTTATGTTGTAAATGTGGTTCAGATTAGGTACCATGTCCAGTGGTCGGGTTTGAGGGCTTGTTACAGTGTCACTGAGATATTCGGGGCTTAACCCCTTGGGGCGTCAGGTACACACTATAGGGTACGATACCTTGTTTGTTTAAAATATAGGGGGATATAGCTATAGGAGGGAATTTTTTTATAGGATTAAAAAAGTATTTTAGAAATAAAGTCAATTTTTCTAAAAAAATACTCTAATTTTTTTCATATTTATAGTAGTAGCTGTTAGGTATAGAAAAATTAAATTTTTCTTAGAAAAATCTATATTCTATTTTTTTACTATATTGAGTATTATAGAAAAATAGAATTTTCCTGAAAGAAATTCTGAATTCCAATTTTTTTCATATATAGTATATAATTATTTTTTGGGGAAATCTGAGCTATGATTCCTCAGCCAATGCTGTCCCAATGCTGTCCCAATACTGTCCCAATATATCCAATGCTGTCCCAATGTTGTCCCAATATTGTCCCAATATATCCAATGCTGTCCCAATGCTGTCCCAATACTGTCCCAATATATCCAATGCTGTCCCAATGTTGTCCCAATATTGTCCCAATATATCCAATGCTGTCCCAATGCTGTCCCAATACTGTCCCAATATATCCAATGCTGTCCCAATGTTGTCCCAATATTGGCCATGGCTATTATACAATTTTTTTTTTTGAGATAAGGACGTTGGATGCCAGGTAGAAAATTATGGTGGGTATATGGTAGATTAAGAGGGGATCTTCCACCGTCATAATACCCATTTAGTCATAATTAACCATTTAAGTGTTTTACAGTAAGGAATAAAGTTGTTTTTTGATAATGAATAACATCCCTAAAGGAGAACTACTAAAACCATTTTTCCTTTTGTAAATCACATGGGAATAGTGTTGTTGAAAAATTAAAATAAGTGTTAACTTTTCCGAATAGGTATTTATTTTTAGAGGTTATTTGAACTCTGCGTTGAAGGTTTTTTCCTGAAAAAAAACCCTTCAACGCAGAGTTTAAATAACCTCTAATATTATGGATTTCCCGTTGAGTTTGAATCTTTTCAATCATATTTATTTTTACTAATTGAATACCTAATTGAAATATCCCAAGAGAAAGTTAGAAGAGGCATAGGAGATCAAGTGGGAAACTCTCTTTATCTCCTATGGCCCCACCATAACTTTTTATATGTGTATTAATATTAAACATTTGTCCATTTGGAATATACGTTAAAGAATACAATACTCTTAATGAAAATATATTCAAAGTATAATATTTTTCCTTTGAAATTCAATTTTAAATTGATTCTAAAAACATAATTAATTCACAATAGCGTATGTTTAATTTGTTTATTTATAATCAGTGTCAGTCCCTTTGCATGTTACACAAATTAATCCTGTTAAAAAGACTACTGACTGTATATCTTGTATTAGAGAGAGGGGGGGGGGGGTAACAACCCCCACACACCCGCCCCCTTCTCCCCAATCTTAGGGGGGGGGGGGGGATAAATTAATGATGTTGTTAGGGTAAGTTTCGAGTTATCGGACAGTTCTAAATTGTCGATTTTATGTTAAATTTATCTAATGATTATTATTTAAATATTTATTTAAGCTACTCAAAATAAAATAATAATAATTATATACTTTTTCTTATATGATCGATAATGTGGAACCGTCCTATAACTGGAAACTTGTCCTAGATGAAAAATAAACTCTGTATCTTTCTGAATCATTATTAATTTTTTTTTTCTAAAATGGATCTAATAAACCCGGGTTGAAAATTATAGTGGGGCCATTGATTGGCATTGAAGATTATGGGAGATAATAATCTCCAAAGGCCCCACCATAATTCCCACTCTAGTGATTTATTATCTTTTAAAATAAGGAAACAGTCACAGTTACCGGGAAGTGGATGTTACTATAGGTTATGTTAGATCAAACATAAATTTCTTAAGATTAGGTTTATTTCATGCTGTTAATTCTCACTTGCCAAATCCTGAGATTGTCAGCGTAACACGACGTTCTTTTATATCAAGTGTATACTATTAAAATCTTAGTAATTATACATTTATTGAAATAATTATAACTTTATTGAAATAATTATAACTTTATTGAAATAATTATAACTTTATTGAAAAAAAAAAAATTAATTTACAAGAAGCATTTGGTAACGTGACCAAAAAATTCATTCTCGGAAAACTCGTCCATTAAACACAAAATAATTAATTTAAATGGAACAAACAACAAATATTTTGATTTTTCGTGGATGAATTTTCCGCGGACAAAATTTCCGCGGATGAATTTTCCGCGGACGAATTTTCCGTAGACAAATTTTCAGCTGACGAATTTTCCGTGGAACACTTTTCCTAGCTTCATTTTATAATATTGAACAATAACTAGTACATACAATTTAAATTAACTAGGAGATCTAATTTCCTTGCCTTTCGGGGTAATATTAAATTTATGAACAATAATGTCCATAACATTAGGCACACCAGGCAGTATCGTGGTAAATCACAAGCAAGCTATCATATCTGCCATGTTTTAGCTTTCTCCAGTTATCTTTTAAACGAGATAAGCTATGTAAAGCTATCTCTCTTGCTTGTCTGCAAGCTAAAAAAGCTTGCTGGTAACTTTTTTCCTCCGATAGCAATCACTTTAATTTATTTAATTCACATTGTGACACTGGTAGTGACACTTTAATTGGCCCTGTGACTTCTCTATTGAATGCAAATAACAAAAAATCTTATTTGATCATGTATGCACAAAATGGTTAATTGGCAACTCTTGAATGGGAGTAGGTTTTAAGTTAATGAACTGATACAGATTGTCGATCATCTAAGGAAAAAGTGTAAAATAATTGTTTTTTTTATTGGTATCCACGATACCTGCAGGTATCCACGATACCTGCAGGTATCCAGGATACCTGCGGGTATCATAGATATCAATAAAAAATAGATAATTGTTATTATAAATATTTTAATTGATCGGAACGGTGGAACAGTCCAATAACTTGGTATGTATCGTAGGAGACTGTTTACAAAATAAGAATCTAAAAAAAATAGGAAAAATACATCGATGAACTTATTTTAATTTTATTATATGCATAAAAAATATTTTCATATAGAGCATATTTATCATATATTTCATACTATAACCAATTAATTATATATCCCACATCTATAGATAATGGAAAAAAAATGGAAAAAACATACAATTTACATAGTAAAAAGATTTTAATAGAAAGAGTTTGGAAATTTAGTTTAGACATAGAAAAGTACGGAGAAAATCCAGTTTTTACCTGTGTGCCATGTTTTTCGTATCTACAAAATGAAAGTCAGGCGCTGTAAAACTATTCGGCTAAATGTAAAAGAATTACAATGTATTTTCATAGGGTAAGTTAACAGTTATTGGACGGTTCTAATTTTGCGATCATAAGATAATTTATATAATAATTATTATTTGCCTTTTCTATTTTTTTTGTTACATGATAGAAAATGTGGAACTGTGCGATAATTCAGAACTAACCCTGCTCTATTTTGTAGATTTTCGTATGTTGCCCTAATATTTAGATTATAAATATCTTTGCTGTCTTATTTTAGGAAGTTGGAAAAAATTAAACAAATTAATTCAACCTAATTTGTGACATTTTTTATACATCTCAGAGTGAAAGTTATGTTGGGGCCATAGAAGATTAAGAGAGAAAGTTATGGTGGGGCCATAGAAGATTAAGAGAGAAAGTTATGGTGGGGCCATAGAAGATTAAGAGAAAAAGTTATGGTGGGGCCATAGAAGATTAAGTGAAAAAGTTATGGTGGGGCCATAGAAGATTAAGTGAAAAAGTTATGGTGGGGCCATAGAAGATTAAGAGAAAAAGTTATGGTGGGGCCATAGAAGATTAAGAGAAAAAGTTATGGTGGGGCCATAGGAGATTGCAAATTAAATAAATTTTATATATAATATATATGAAAGGGTGTCAAATCAATTCATCCCCGGACAATTCGTTTCCTGGACAATGATCGTCGCTGATTAAAGATGAAATAGATTAATTTATAATATAATTATAATTGGTAAAAGTACATTTGTTTAAAAGGAGCTAATTTTTCATCAAAAATAAGTGGTTGGTATAATGCACTTTTACCATATTTTTTATTCACATTTACAAATAAAATTAATATATAGTTTTATTAAAATTTTATTATAAATATATGATTTCAAATTTTGAATTGCAAAAAGTGAATAGACCGAATACCATTTCCTTCTTAAATTATTTGATCTTGTTCTTAATAGAAAAAACTTGTTATATTTATTAATTTAATATTAGAAAGTTAAATATTCGCAAGTGATTATTATCATCTATTATATTATAATGAATTAATAATAATGAAGGAAAAAAGATGTATGTGGTAAGTATAGGGCAGTTGCTAAAGAATGATGTCAACTTGACAGTATAAACTGATAGGAAATTTAAATTAGAAAGTTTAGTGTAAGTTTCGAGTTATTGGACAGTTTCATATTTTCGATCATGTTGGAAAAAATATAATTATTATTTGTTAATTTTCAGTTTTATTCGTATCCATGCATGAAACCTGCAATTAAATATTAAATAATTATTTTATGTATTTTTATTTCGGTGATCAAAGAATGTGAAAATTCCGATAACTAGGAAATAAACCTAACATCCTAGAGATAAAGTTATGGTGGGGTCATAGAAGATAAATATGGTATGCCCCATCTAAGATATTCTTACGGTGTGTTGAAAGAAATTTTTCCATGTGAAACTTAATTATTTTTTGTTACCAACGTAAAAATAAAATTCAAGAGAAATCTGAGATATGAAACGAATGAGTCGATTATTAAAAAAAAAAAATACGAGACGAGTAATTTAGATCGAATAGTGTCACTTGTGTGGCAAATTTAATCGAGGTTAATTATTAAATATCATAAATTAGTAACATTTACCTACCTATGGATCATTTAAAGTCACCAAGTGTCTTAAATAGAAGCTTTTGTCTGCAGAACTATGGGTGTTGAGACTGTTATTAGTCTGGTTGACGTAGGGATAAATGCTTGAAAACTTTTTAATTTCTACGATAGTTGCCCTGCAAAAACAGATAGTTACCCTGCAAAAACAGATAGTTACCCTGCAAAAACAGATAGTTACCCTGCAAAAACAGATAGTTACCCTGCAAAAACAGATAGTTGCCCTGCAAAAATAGATAGTTACCCTGCAAAATCAGATAGTTACCCTGCAAAAACAGATAGTTACCCTGCAAAAAACAGATAGTTACCCTACAAAAACAAATAGTTACCCTACAAAAACAGATAGTTACCCTACAAAAACAGATAGTTACCCTGCAAAAAACTGATAGTTACCCTGCAAAAACAGATAGTTACCCTACAAAAACAGATAGTTACCCTGCAAAAAACTGATTGTTACCCTGCAAAAAACTGATTGTTACCCTGCAAAAAACAGATAGTTACCCTGCAAAAACAGATAGTTACCCTGCAAAAACAGATTGTTACCCTGCAAAACACAGATAGTTACCCTGCAAAAAACAGATAGTTACCCTGCAAAAACAGATAGTTACCATGCAAAAACAGATAGTTACACTGCAAAAAACAGATAGTTACCCTGCAAAAACAGATAGTTACCCTGCAAAAAACTGAT